>KB722744.1:0-23356 GCA_000349905.1 Volvariella volvacea V23 | reverse complement strand
GGGGCCGGTGATGAATTGCGTGCCTTGGGCGGCAACAAAGAGGGAAACTGTGAAGTGGTTTTAGATTTGAAGATGACTAGATTAAGCAGAAAGACTCACGGTTCAAAAGGAAGACAGCGATGAAAGTCTTCTTGATGGCCAGCATGACGATTTGTTGGGAAAGAGAGAATAAAGAAAGATAAGAGAATTAAAGAACGAAACGAAACGAAAGAGTTGAAGAGAAAAAAGTAGTGTAGAGCGTCGAAAACTGAGACCTGCTCAGGGAACTGGTGTAGTTGTGTTGTGAGGGTGGGTGAAGAAACGAAAGCGTTTTACTGCCCTCTTTTAAACCCCACTCAGGCAGTGCGCTGGTGATTACTCGGGCGAAAAACTAAAACGGGAACCGTCATGTTTCCCTGTTCTCTGATGATCGCGTCTCGAAAGGATCCAACAATCAATCAAATCAGGTGGATCATGATGTATTCATTCGTGTCCATTGGCTCAGGCTCGTCGGAAGCTAACAGCACTGCCTCCCCTGCGACCGCTGCTCACTTCAACCACATGTTCAGTCATATGGTCTTCCGTTAGCCTTTTGAGGGCCTCCACTCCCGTCGTATTTAGTAGCAATAGTGCTCCTCAGTCTATACATAAACGCGAAGTGTCAGCTCCCAGGCCATTGCAATTTTTCTCTTGACAGAACCTCGGTGGCAGTGTCGACACTACCCTTCGACGACATAAACGGGACATTGCATAGGAGCAAGCAACCCCTATACTAGGCTTAGAGCACCGCACACGTGCCTTGGCACTCTAATTTTGGCATGGTGACACCCGCTGGACACCGAGCAGTTTCGGCCCGGCCCTAACTACCCAAAGTACGTCCGCATCACCCATGCCGCCCAGGCGGTCTTTGTGGGGTGGGAGGAGATCCCGGCCTTTCTGGGTGCTACCCTACCTCTTGGCCGTCCTACGGGCACCCGAAGAACAGATGGACAGAAGAGAAAGTGTGGTCCTTTGCTCCTTGTGTACTAGAGAACGCAGAGCCTTCTTCCATTTCCTCGAGGTCGGCTAACCTGAGGACCCACATAAGGTCCAAGAATCTGCAGTGCGTCATGCAGGGAATGCCATAGTAACTGTTACTGCTGTCAAAAAGCAGCTGACCATAATTAAGGGTCCATGGAGGTGTCCGACGTTCAGCTTGTTTCATTCCGTTGATGTGAGGGTTGTGTCCTTTGTGTCCTTTTCACCCTCACAGTAATGTGTCCGCCCTGTGGGATCGCTCTGCTTTCGACCGTCTTTCAAGAGGCTCTTTTGGTCAACATCGCGAACGGAGCCACTCATTCCCCACTTCCGTCGCAAAAGAAGCTTGGATTAGGCTTTGCGTGATTTTCCATGCGAATTTGATTTTCCGCGTTGGGCGGTGATCCCGTCGTGATCATCCAGAGGCTCGCGTCCGTCGTGTCTCAGCTCTCCCTCAAGGTCCATGATTGGGCTCAATGAGTGCTCAATGGTTAAGATCGCTCCTATTGAATGCTAATCCCCGTTGCAGACTTTACACGCTGGATTATAGGTCGTTATTGGTGCCTTCAAAGTGAGCGCGGCATTCACGACTGCTCCAGTCATCTCCCACGACCTGCTATCTGCTCGCTTCATTCAGCAAGTAGTATTAGCTGTCCCTGCTCCCCGTGTTCACAACCTGCCCTTGCATGTGAAATAAAACGACTTTCTCGTAGCTCAAAGGTAAAACCTATAGAATTTTGGCCACTTCCGACTATTTCGCTAATTTTGATCATTTCTAGCAGCTTTCGGCCATTTCCGAGTCTTGAACAATGAAGCAGAACGAAGCCCGCATTCACAGAATCAAGGCACTTTGGTGCATCTGCACGATGAGCAATACTCACAGTAATTGTCTTATCAGAGCCTTGTTGATGCGCCATCAAGTCCACAGTACCTGGACTGCCGCTGACCCTGCCAGGTCTAGTCATAACTTGAATTTCTATACCGGGTGAATCAAGGTCGCACATAAATCTCGGTTCAGCACTGAGTACTGAGATGCCATATAACCGCCTTCTCGAGGTGAACGAGAACCCCCTCCCTTACTTTCACCAGTACAAATTGCCGACCACCTCTTCTCCGGTTTAACGCCACAATGCCTCACCAGGACCTATTGGCCTCACTTGTGATATTCGCTGTTCTCCTCGTCGCCATTACACCTCGATTGAGGTCATGGTGGTATCGACTTCCACTCCCACCTGGCCCAAAAGGGCTCCCAATCATAGGAAATCTTCGCCAGTTTCCAAAACAGACACCATGGCTAACCTATGAATCTTGGGCTAAAACATATGGTGTGTATATGATTACATTGCAAATAAGATACCTGTGACAAATTGAACTGCTACACGAAGGACCAATTATGCATCTCGACTACCTCCGAACTCACGTTATCGTTCTTAGTTCCGCCAAAGTAGCACTCGACCTCCTGGAAGCTCGCTCTAACATCTACTCGGATCGACCGGCTCCTTTTGTCTTGTCTGAACTCATCGGCCGAAAGAACTCGATGTTTTTCATGAGATATAGCGATCCACGATTTAAGATATACAGGAGATTGTTGCACAGCGGTCTTGGTCCGCGTTCTGTAATTGACTTTCGTTCTGCGCAGTTGCACGAGACCGTTGTGCTATTGCAATCGTTGGCCAAATCACCAAGCGAGTTCATCCGTCATATTCGCAGGTGAGTCGCCTAGTGACTTGTGTTCATTGTAGTATCCGAGCGTCGTTCGCAGGAATGCAGCTGCGGTTATTATGAAAATTGCATATGGGTATCAGGTTAACAGTGAGGACGACTTTTTCATCAAGGTCACGGAGGAAGGTCATCGCAGTGCCGGTGCAGCCAATCACCCTCGTCAATTCCTTTTTGACTCTTTTCCTATCTGTGAGTCTGTCCCAAGGGTTTGACGGCAAGCGCTAATGGTCTTGTGCAGTGCAGTACAGGCCTCAATGGGTTATGGGGTCTGAATTCGAGAAAATTATTACTGCAGCGAAGGCAGGATTCGACAGGATTGACAATTTGCCTTATTTGTGGACACTAAAAGCTATGGTATGACTTGGAGTTTCTCTGATGCCATCGTACTAAGTGCGGCCTGACAGGAGAGTGAAGATCACACGGAATCATTTGTGTCAATACATCTCCGTGAACCCGGAAAGCTGATCCCTGGAGAGCACGAGGATATTGTCAAGCGATGTAGTTCAGCGCTTTACGCTGGAGGAACAGATACGGTGGGTATTGTGCGTGATGTGTGAGATTTGATGTATTGAAGTGCCTCACTAGACCATTTCTGCGCTAACCACCTTCTTCTGGCTGATGACTACACACCCCGAAATTCAAGCGACTGCGCAGAGGGAAATCGATTCAATCACAGCAGGGCGTCTTCCCAACTTTGACGATCAGAAGCACATGCCATATGTTTCTGCCCTGATCAAGGAGGTTCTTCGCTGGGGTCCAGTGGGCCCCCTCGGTAAGCTGAGCCCCGCCCTCTCATTACAGCGAACTTGATCCATTTCTGTCTCCATTAGGACTTCAACATAGAGTCATGGAGGACGACATTTACGAATGCTACCATATTCCGGCAGGAAGCACCATTATTGCTAATATATGGTGCGCCTTGTCCGACGAAATCTCTCTCATGTTTTAACCATGATCTATCCAGGGCGATAACACATGATAGCGAAATATATCCTGACCCACATGTTTTTGACCCAACGCGCCACCTTGGCGAGAAGGCCCAACCAGATCCCTTGAACTTTGTCTATGGGTTCGGCAGGCGGGCATGCCCTGGTGAGTTGGCTTTTTTACGTACGCCTCTACAAGCTTCAATACTCGTAATTGCCCTCTACTAATAGGCGCGCATTTCGCGGGATTATCGCTCTTCTTGAACATTTCAAGCATTTTGGCGACATTCAATATTCGTAAGGCAATTGATGATTCTGGCGCAGAAATCGACCCACCCCTGAACTGGACAACCGGGATGATCTCGTTAGTGGACCTGTACGCTTGAGCTGTAATTCCGCTGCTGACGCTACTTTGCAGACATATCACTCCATTCCCATGCCGTATAGTGCCTCGCTCTCCTGAGGCTTTGATGAATCTTTAAATGCTTTCGTCAAAATGATTTGTTATACCATCCTTTCGCATGTTGGATGATTTAGAATCCGTTTCCCGCTAGAGATCCTGTAGAGTGAAGTATTTTGTGTATATATCAAAAATATATAGGTTCAAGAGTTTTCTCGGGTACGGCCTGGCGCCAAACATGTGTAAACACCATTCCCTCAGTACCTGACCACCTTCGTTTACCGAATGCCTGTGGACTTTCCAACATTTCTTGCCCAGCTCAACGACGCGATCTCAGCAGAGAATGGCAATAACCTCGCGTACCTACTTCGCCCCTCAAGCCCGCACGGAAAAGACCTCGTCAAAGGATTGCGTAACCCCACTGTATGTGCTCGATACGAGTTGCGGAAGCGCTTATGATGACAAGCTGGGAGTGTAGCGTGAATCAATGAGTATGTATGAAGGTAGTATGGCAAGTCCCTGGGACGAGATTTCAATTCAGTATGTGCTCGTGTGCGCGCATATTGCGCGAAAGCGTCCATCAGAAGGCTTCAAAGAACAATCGCAACTTGTCTCGTAAGTCCTTAGCACTACAAGAATTTGAAAATAATTATCATGCCCTTTCAGTTTGTTCTCCCGTTTCTTTACCGAGAATCGTGGTTGGACTTTACCGGCATTGTTTTCGATATTGAGGGACTTGCGAGACCTGGCACTGGATGTATGTTCGTAACCATTGCACCAACTATGCTCCTCCTCTGGTACTGACTTCAGCGTGAATATAACAGGCTGACGAATACGCACGGTGCAACGGGCAGAAAAGCGACTGCATGGAGGAGGCAGCCAGGATCATTACAAAGGCGTTTGGAAATTGCATGACGGATAGGTGATGCAGAGGTTTTTGAAGTTCATTGTGCTGCACGCTGAACAAGCGTAGAACTTCGCCGCCTGACCAGTCCAGAAAGTGGGGTGTTTACTATGTTGTTGGGCTCATTCTTAAGTGCTATTTCCGGGTATGTGCTTGTGGTCTTCTTGCTGGAGTTATAATCGCACTCACACACCGCTTCGTAACATTATAGATCAAGCGTATATCGCTGTCCAAAAACATCCTCCGTGCCCTCGAAGCCAACACCGACATCCCTCCGCTGTCCTCTTTCCCCCGTTCGCATCAGGTACTCTCATTAACGTGTGCTTTCCAGCTCCCTGATGGTCCATAGGTTACCTATCGCTACTACATTGGGATGCTGAGTTTTTTGAATGAAGAATATACTAAGGCATGTCTTGTTCGTTGGTGTTGCTTGCTTGCGTTAACCAAAACACAGTCAGAGCAAGAGCTGACTCTGGCCTTCTACCACTGCCATCTTGATGCCACAAGTAATCAAGAGTAAGCCAATCTCATTGCTGTATAGTCTCACCATATTGACACGTTTTCAGGCGCATCCTGACCTACCTTCTACCTCTACGAATCATTCGCGGACACCTACCATCAAAAGAGCTGTTAGCACGCTTCCCCGCATTGCGCAGTATATACACGCCATTCATTGATGCAATACGCGTCGGCAATTTGGCTGGTTACGATCGGGCATTAGAACAATGGGAGCGCCGATTAGTAGACCTCAACCTATGGATTGTGGTAGAAAAGGCCCGGGAGCTATGCATGAGAGGCCTATTCCGCAGAGTGTACGTTTCTACTTTCGAACCATCGTAGCGTGTAACTAATAAGTATCACAAGTTGGGTTGCGTGCGACAAAAGTACACGAATACCTATCTCACTTTTCCATGCTTCGCTTCGGGTCTCAGGAATAGACGTGTCACAGGAAGAGTCTGAGTGTTTTGTGGCCAATATGATATACAAGGGCTTTATGCGCGGGTATATCAGTCACGAAAAGCAGATGGTCGTATTAGCTCAGGCAAACGCGTTCCCACGGCTCGCCGACCGCCAGGCACCCCTAGCTTTTGACTAAACTCTAAAATGAGCATACTAATACGTGCTTGGTTCTGTCCACTGTACTACGCTAGTACGACACTTACAATTTGGTTTCTAAGGCCGTAATGCTATGTGGAAAGAGGAATATGTTACAATGTCCTATGCAGATCGTGGAGACGTAGCAAGAGTTCAAAAGTTCAATAAAGCATCTGGAGAACGAGGGACTATACGACACGGGAATGAGGCAATGTGTCTGAATTCGAGGACACGATGTTAGTGGCAGGAGAGCGAGACAAATTATAGAATCACTCACGAAGTCACCCCGTTTGACCACTTCAACGGTGGGTCAATCTCTGCGCCAGACTCATCGACCGCCTTGGAAATATTAAAGGTCGCCAGAATACTAGAAATATTCAAGAAGAGTGATATCTCCGCAAAGTGTGCACCTGCCGGATGTAAGCGGTTATTGCACCCTTCTGCGAGGGTTTTCAAGCTCGGAGCGACTCACCTGGACATACGCGCCTACCAAACCCAAAGGCAAACTGGAAAGGATCTGGTTGTGCTTTCTCGCCTAAATGACGGGTTGGATCAAAGGTATATGGATCGGGGTACGTGCTGCTGTCATGCATTATTGCCCTGGTCACATCACGGTTATACGCTAAGAACAGTCACTTAAAATAACTAAGGCTCACCAAATGTTAGCAACGATAGCACTTCCGGCTGGAATGTAGTACCCCTCATAGACGTCATCCTCCATGACTCTGTGTCGGAGTCCTGGTATAATTAGACGTCAGATTATTGCCCTGCAGGATGACATTTTCAACTAACCCAGCGGAGCAACTGGACCCCAGCGAAGAATTTCCTTGATCAGGGCAGAAACGTATGGCATGTGCTTCTGATCGTCAAAGTTGGGAAGACGTCCTGCTGTGATTAGGTCAACCTCTTTCTGCGCAGTCGTTTGGATTTCGGGGTGTGTGGCCATTAGCCAGAAGAAGGATGTTAATGCAGAGACGGTCTGTCAGGATGCTATTGAGGTGTCCATAGCCGCCTAATATTCTTCACGACGTACCGTGTCTGCTCCCCCGGCGTAGAGCGCTGCGCTGCACCGTTTGATAATGTCTTCGTGCTCTCCAGGGATCGTCTTTCCAGATTCACGGAGGTGCTTCGAGACGAATGATTCTGTATAGTTTTCCTCTCCCTATTCGACTGCAGTCAATGATAAACCCTCTACTATAAGTTGAAAGGTATACCATAGCCTTCAATGCCCAAGAATAAGGTACATTGTCAACCTTATCCAACGCTTGTTTCGCTGCGGTGATAAGCTCTTTGAACTCAGGTCCGACCACCCACTGGGGCCAATACTGCACTGTACAAGCGTTAATACCACTGCAGGGATGGCGGCACATACTCACAGATAGGAAAAGAGTCGAAAAGAAATTGTTGAGGGTGATGAACTTCGTTACTGCGCCGAAAGCCCTCCTCAATAATTTCGATTAAAGGGTCGTCATCGCTTTCGACTTGGTATCCATATGCGACTTTTATGATGACTGCGGCTGCGTTCCTATGTTATATAATTAGATCCTATAAAATACAACTGCTACATCCGAATAGCCCACCTCCGGAGGTGACTAACGAAATCGTTCGGCGTTTCCACCAACGAGCGCAATAATACGGCAGTCTCATGCAATTGGATGGGACGATATTCCATCGCGACTCGTGGTCCAAGACCGCTGTGCAATAGTCGTCTGTAGACTTTGAACCGTGGATCATTAAAGGTCATATTGAAAACCGAATTCTTGCGCTCAATTAACTCTGACGTGACGAAAGAAACGGGTCGGTCCGAATAGATGTTTGATCGGCCGTCAAGAAGGTCGAGTACCGCTTTGGCCGAGCTCAGAATAATGGTATGGGTCCGAAAGTACTCTAAATACATAATCGGGCCTGCAGAAATTTAGTGTGTCAGCCACATGACTGCTGTTTGCCGTAATTAGCTGAACGCGTACCATAGACCTTTGCCCAAGATTCGTACGTCAGCCATGGACGATCCTTTGGGAACTGGCGAATATTCCCGAGTATTGGGAGTCCCTTTGGCCCAGGTGGGAGGGGAAGCCGGTTCCACCATGATCTCAACCGAGACACAAGAGCAACAAGGAGCACAGAGAATATGGCAAGGGAGGCCAACAGGTCCTGACGGGACATTATGAAGTCAAGCAAGGTATTTGAGCGGGTGATGGGTTGTCAAGAACTCGAGTCGGCGTAATGAGGAGCTACTCGCCTCAGTCCCGTTAATATTTCAGTACTGCCTACATCTGAGACCTAGCATCAGCTGACGCTCCCGTGACAGAGCCATTAGTTATTTATAGCACAGAGCTGGCTATAGTCTTTTAAAATAAAGCGATCTACAGTACGTAGTTACACTCTATAAATTACGCAAACTACAAAACCCATCTTGCCAGTGTTCCATTAAGATAATTCGCGTCCAGGAAGTGGGAAAGTGTAAATTCCTTTAGCACCTTTCTTGTCCACATTCCTATTGATGGCACCCAAAAGGACCTTCACGACGTCCTTGACATCCCAAACGTCCCAAGGATCTTCGTATCTTGTCGTGTCTACTATGTCCTAGTATTGGGAATTCATTGTTTACGTATGAATACACTCTCTTCAATTTATACTTACAAGGGCTGTTCCTAGATTGTCATCCAACTGCTCGAATCGGCGTTGGGCTGCCTCGGATGTACACACTTGGACAAATTGAAATCCAATCTGCAACAGGCTCGAGAACTATTTTAAAAGCTTGATGAACAACTGACCTGGTTTGTTCTCCTTGCTTGCCTCTTCACCCACTCAGCCGCCTGAATTAAACATGTTGGCGGCCAGGTATTACCGACTAACATACCATGTTAGAAACAGGCAGTACCTGGTGGTGTATAAGCACGTACTTGATGCGCCATCTGTTATGATGATGAAGTTGACCGGTTTGATGCGTGGGTCATCTTCGTAGCGCCGATAATAGGTCCGGAGCAGCCAATCTAAATACCCGTACAAGTCACCTTCCCCATACTCCAGTGCATCTACGGCATCTCGGACAACACACAAGGACTGACAAATAAGATTGAGATGCCGAGGAGATATAGTAGTAGCACCCTCTCACCTGGACATCTAGCCCGAGGTAATACGCTTTCCCAGAAACGAAATGGAGGTCGAAGCCATGTTGCGTGTATTTAGAAGCGAGCTGCGCAATGTTGTCCACAAACACAGCTACCTAACTTATTATTGGCGCCTCTTTCCTTCCATGTCTGTGGAGCTCCACTCACCTTACGCCGATGATGACTCATGGATGCCGAGTTATCCACTACTATCACTGTATCAAATTCTCGTAACTTTCGCAGTGCACGCTCTATGGTCGGCGAATACACAGGAACTTGAAGGACCAAATTATCGCACTTTTCCAGAGGTGCATAGACCTGATGCACGTACCGATTTCAACTGGAGTCCCTCGTCGCGGCACATCATACCAATTCTCATCGTATCGATCTACGCCCAAGGTCACATAGTAGACGGGGGTTCACAGAGGAGCCACTCACCTAGGCCTGAGGAACCTGAGGAGTTACTATATATTGAAGTGCTGGAAGAGATGCCCATTGTGAGAAACAGGCCTACGACAGGTGGTTAGGGCAAGGCTCATCCGCAGTACCCGCCATTTATACACCCATGCACCGCTCCATCATACCTATCTTGGAGTCATCAGCCGTCGAGGGACCCAAGCCGCCAACGCCGCTGAGGCTTCTGGGCATGCACTGATGATGCAGTGCTGATGCATGGTGTTTGCGGCTATTTATTACCGCCTTCCTCCGCGTGCACAAGTTTCAAGACTGCCACCCCGGGCGAGTGGAGAGGATTACACTACAAAGTACACTAAAATACATGGTCGGACTATCAGGTATCAAACTTCAACGACACAACTCCCGCCACGGTAATGGAATTTTATACACGCCTGCCGCCCCCTTTTCATCCACACGCCTATCAATTCCACCCAAGAGCACCTTTACAATGTCTTGAGGGCCAATGTTCTGCCAGTTATCCTCGTATCTCGATGTGTCGACAATTTTCTGGATACGTAAGCCATTAGTTGTATCGTATTATCATTATAGATCGTGCAAGATGCTCACACTGCTGTCATCCAGTTCCTGGAAAAGCCGCTGCACTGCATCCGGGGTGCACACCTGAACGAACTGAAAGCCAACCTACACGACTTGTCAGCACCTCTCCTTCATGGTTCCTTCCACCAGCGGATCTGGCTTGCCTGGTTAGGAAGTTTTCCGCTCCCTTTCTGCAACCAATCGGTAGCCCGTTTGACACAGCGCGGCGGCCATGAGCAGCTTCCTATAAATACAGAATGAGTCCAAGTATACTCAGAGTTCAGTGACCCGCACCAAAGTCTCCGTTGGTTATGATAATGTAGTTGACCGGTTTGGTCAGCTCGGGTGCGTTTTCATGCCGCCGAAGGTAGGACTTCAGAAGATCGTCGATGTACTCAAACAGTCTCCCAGGCTCCTTTCCGCAATAGCTCAATCGATCCATGATATCCGAAATCACCTTGATATTCTTTACAGTGAAGACAGGTTATCCTGGTGCCACCAACAGGCTCACATCCTCTCTCACCTCGGCTTGCACTGGGCCTGGGCCACTGTATGATTGTGAATTAAACACCAGATGTAGATCGAACCCATCCTGATCGTATTTCGCGAGGAGTGGTGCTAGGACGTGTAGTATCGTCTGGACCTAATATTTCGGGTTGGTGGGTATGGAACGATAAGATGTGGGTGATAAATAGGGGATTCGTTGTCGTATGACGGACGATAGCCCAGCACTACAGAAGAGAATCTCGGCGAAAGCTTACCTGAAAGCGATGACTCGCCATTGACTGCATATTATCTACAACAAGCACCGTGTCAAACTCCTCCAGCTTCTTCAAGGCCTTGGTTACTCTTGTCGAAAGACCTGTGCATAAGGATCAGGCCTCTGGTGTGTCCCCGCTTCCGTTGTACTGCGATGCTTACCTGCTTCTATTATCGAATCCCTTTTCGCATGTAATCAATACAAAATCCTAATTTTAGAGTTAATCTCACGAACAATTGTCCATTGGTCGAAATGGTGGCGAGCGATGAATTCGTAATAGAACTCGAGAACGAACTGCAAGTCGACGAGCGCGATGGCTTGGTGGGGAGCATGGCTATTAGAAAGGGAATGAGCACGGTGACAGGCAACGTGGTAAAGCGCTTGCACGACTCGTGCCGTTTATATCAGGCCACGCGTTTTTAATCACCGGCCTATCTGGGACCAGTGTAGGGAGGCAGAAGCATGGCCAAACTAGCACCTTCCTTAGGGGCCGGGAACTGCTAAACCTAAACTTAGTTCTACATGAGGTGTGTGATAGCGTTTACATCAAGGGGCTTGTCATCGTTAGGTGGACCACAACTTCTTACCGCCAATTACTGAGATGTCGCCGACGAAAGGTAATCGTGTGCAAAGCAAAGGAAATGGACTGCCCGCCAGGATACCTTACTGATCCCAGTTAATACAATAGGCTGCTATCCAACCTGCTCGATAAAGGTCAAAACGCCACACCAACCATTCAGTTTTGATGCAGCGTCATAGTGGCAACACGCCTATGGGGTCAACTCGAACCGCCCTGTATTACATCGCCCAAGAGGGTTTTGGCGTAGTGGTCGTCATGTAGTTGTGAGGATCGCTAGCATCGTCGTATCCGCAATGCCCTAAATCTCAACACGAATGCCAAAGCATCTTGAGAACACGGAGTATATCACATACCAGCCCTTGTAATGTAGCATGCGGTGCCTTGAGGCGTGCCCTCGCTTCCTGTAGCTCATCCAGTCAGAAGACCTATCAGAGGGTCAGATTAATGGAATGGCGGGACAAATATGGCGACAGCCACTTGTCTGTTCTCCTGTTTTCCCCAACTGGCGAGTTCACCTGCCAAATTATATAGGATAGATTATGACCTGTTCACCTCCTGTCCACCCTTCTGACAGTTTGCGATAATGCAATTCAATGCGAGGGCCTCAAACTCATGGTATTTACGGTAATATCAAAGCTTGGCGTGACTCATAATGCATAATTCCCTATTTCCCAAAACTGGTCCTACAGGTGGATCTTCGAACCCCTCGACAGCCTGTTTTTCGGGGCCATTCACTCATTTCACGATCAAGGTATGTGGTTGTCGATCTGCAGCCTGAGCGGCACAATAGTACATCCAGAATTGAGGAAGGGTAAACTACATCACCGAGGTGGGTTGATATTCATCAATACTCATCGTCTACTAAGTTCACGTCCCGGAACTCGCATGTGATAGACGCCGCTTGATCCATGTTTATCTACCCTAGGGTGAATTCCGCCTAAAAGGATTTCTATGTAGTCGGTGATGGCTAGGTTGTCGGGGTCATTCACTCTCACTGTGTCTGCGTTGGACTAGAAGCACATTAGCATGGAAATAACAACAGAAATTCCACAGTCCACCTGTGACGTATCAAGGTTTCTAAAGTGCCCCTCAGCGTTTGTCACATTACCAAGTTGAACAAATTGAAAACCGATCTACCCTTTCATAAATCCTATGCGGTTTTGATCCATAAATAATTTTTACCTTTCTCGTCTTCAAACCGTCAAGAGTCCCCCCGTACTGCTGATCAACTTCAGACAGTATGCGATTCAGCTCTCCCCAACCACTGAGATCTAAGGACAATCTGTGAAAGGTGAATCAACGTGAGTAAAAATGCCGACGTACCAAATGCGCCATCTGTTACAATAATGAAGTTCTTGGGAATGGACAAGTCCAAAGTGTCTAGTTGGCTCTTAAGGAACCGATGTAAAGTCTGCTTCCGTCCATTTCCAGGCCGTTTCAAGTGAACGTCCCTCTCAACATTCATTGCATTGCCTGGATAAGCATTGTACATATCGACCTTCCTGGAATAACAATCGGCATATTGCCAAACTCGAGATACCAAGGTCGATGCCTACGTCAAGTAGCTTAAATCGCTGACTACAGGAAGCTGGAAGGGGACGTACTGCTGAAGAAACTGAGTTGTTGAGCATTGTGGGAGAGTTATCCAGAATAATGACAGTCTCGTAGTTCTGCAACACTTTGAGCTCCTCCTGTGCCCTCCGAGCAATGGTGGAAGGGGTAACATTGGAAGCGGGTTGACCACCAGATCGTTTGGACATCGGTTGCTATGCTTCACGTTAGAGGGACAGTCATGCGTAGGATTCTCGCATACCTCCAAGTGTGGTGTGGAAAGTTTTGAAGAAAAGGGTCACTATAAGTATAGCGCTGTCGCACTGATCGTAGTGGACACGGGAGTCTAATGAAGGCAACTCGGAGCAACCAGCTATTTGTATCATCTCCTATCGCAGTAGCGCTCGCAATCTGAATAGATAATTTATCACACTTCGAGACGTGTTCACACTTTACCTGCCATTGACCGAGCTTTCATTATGAATGCACGATGATGGAAACAGGACAAATATAGAAGAAGCATTCCACATCAGCAGGCCATTTGCTATAAATTAAATACTCCTGAGCGCCTTTGGATCAATAAGAACATTCTAGCTATGCAATCGATAAGCAGCACAGTCTGCCTTGTGACCTAGGGTAGATGATATGGAGAGTGAGCCCGCCGCGATGGGCATCATTCAACTTCATTAATCGTTGGTGGTAATAGGCTCTGTAGCTCATTCCGAAAGCGATGATACGATGTCGAATAATAAACTTCCTGTGATCCTTCCTGACCTATCTGACTGCTTCCTAGGGGCTTGGCATAATGTCCTCCAACTAGGAGTGTTGTAGTGCCGGGGCTCGGTGGACTGTGAAGCTATCTAAACCAACTGAAGCATATGTGATTGGTGTGAGCTACACAAAAAGGCGATCCATATTCGTCAAACCATTCCAGCCCCATTGCGGGTAACCTGGTTGTTGGGCTCACTCTCATGCCTTGGCGCTTCGTTTCGAGAAGTAGGAATTGAAGCCGCAAATGGGGCAGTTGGATTGTATACTATGAATTTGAATGGTGTCGAGCAGACTCGATAAGCTATAAAGATATAAACAGGACCAGCAAGGACCGCCTGACCCCTAACGTACAGTTGCCACGATGATAATATCGCCTTGACTAGCACGCTATTTTTTTCCCCTTAGGAACCAAAATGTATGGATGCCCCTTGCCCCATGTTTATCCACGCCGGTGTGAATACCACCTAGAAGTACTTTCACATAGTCGTGTTCGGTTGGGTTAGCGGGGTCTCCTAGCAATGCCGTATCTACTATATCCTAAAAAGAGCATTAAAAAGGAGCTATATGCTAATATGTAGTCATGCTCCATAACGCACCTGCGGTAACTTGTTGTCAAGCATTTTGAATTGTTCGCGGACAGTCGTAGAGTCCCCAAGCTGAACAAACTGAAAGCCAATCTGTGGTGTTGTTAGCTCTAGCACATTTGGATATCGCAGTCATCGCTCACCCTTCTCATTTTACCTTTAGGTTCCCCAGTCTGCATAGCAGTTTCCGTCAAGTTGCTTCGCAAAGTCTTCCAACCTTTGAATCCTGAGGGCACTCCATGAGACAGAACGCTGTATAAAAATAAAAGGAGCAGCGCACTAAATTTACCGTCGGTTATAACGATGAAGTTTATGCGGGTGGATTCTTTGGCGATATTATGCCCATTCAATAGCCGCTTAACATAACGAGGTAAGTGATTGTTCAGTTTATCGTTTGGATTTTCTGATTCCGCTTTTTTATAGACCAATTCTTCCTCCCTGGTAAGGTCCATTTTGTCCTTCTGATCCTGATCGTCCAGCTCGTCGCTTGGTTCCTCGGGCCCAAAGCGTATGCAGTCCAGTTGAGTCTTGATCTCCTCGCCTGGGAAACTGTTATGCAAGTAGACATTGGTGGAGAATTTCATAGCGTTAGCTTTAATCTTTGATGCAAGAGATATCGCCTATACCAAGTCATTGAAAAATCCAAGACCTAAAATGACGCCTTACTGTTGCTTGGCAGCTGAGCATCGATAGCGAGTTATCCAGGATGATGATAGTTTTGTAGTCCGCCAATACTCTCAACTCCTTTTTCATTCTCTCATCTTTAATGTCCTCTTGCGTTTGTTGGCTCGTTTGCGACTTTTCCATGGGCTTCTGCACGTCGAATTAGAGGGAATTACTAGGGATAATAATCCTTCTACTTACAGAGGTCATTTAGAAAGGAGGACAGATAGTAAAGTGACGTTCTACTAGCAAGGGAGTGAAGAATCAGACTGACGTCGGCCCATAATTTATATTGCCCACTGGTATTGCTATAGCGCTCATCTCGAAGAAAGGACTCGTATCCCACGATGCGTGTTTGATTTATCTGAGATCGTTGAAAGCGCTCGTACGCACGCATGGTACCCGGGCCCAGTATATCAATGTGGAAGGAAACATTGCCCGGTATTTGGCAAGCCACACCTCATGCCGCGGTGCCCTGAGGTTTCAATGCCCTGGGCGCCTCTCGATTCACGGAAATTAGATACATGCATTCTAGGTATTCGATCGATTGACAACACGGTTTTCCTTGTGATCCACCTTGAGGAGAGTTCATGAGAGATGAAAGCTTTTAGGGATCCCCGAGCCATCCTCGAGGCAGTCGCAGCCGGATTGCAAGTCTGACGGCAGCATTTAATGACGCTATTTATTTGCATTCAATCTCCCATATCTTAGCGCTTGCCGCCAATTTTCGATTATATACACTAACTATGAATTCGAAGAGATGCTTCCCTTGTCGTAAGTAGAATTCCAAGAAACTACGGCCAGGGTCCTTGTATTAATGCAATATCATTGCAATATTTAGATGATATTAATTTTGAAGTTCTGTATTTACAAACACATGCTAAGGTTGGGTATTTCAGCCTAAGGAGCCACCGAATAAAGTACACTAGAGTGAAGGGAGTCGATCAGCTCCGGCGGCTTGAGACTGGGAGATTGACTCCTTTTGCTCCGTGGTGATCCACCCAAGGATGAATTCCGCCAAGAAAGATTCTTATATAGTGTGACCGGTCTAAGTTGATATATGGGTCACCAATTTGTATAGTGTCTATGATATCGTTACCCTGTGCTGCACATCAACTAGAGAATAGCGTGGATGAATAGAGGCCTACCGTGGCCCCTAGTCCCTCAAACATATGATCAAGTTTTTTAAACTGCTTCTTGATTTCCTTTGAGGGTCCAAGATGAACAAATTGAAAACCAACCTACGCTGCTGTAAGCCTCAAGTAACTTGGTCGGGATAGCAACTACTCACTGGTCTTAGTCCAGATCGTTTTTGTACTGCAGCCCATTGAGCGGCACGAGATACACATTCCTCTAATTCCTTCCAGTGGTTCTTGTCTAAGGACATTTCATGAGGCACGGCGAGGCCGAGCTTAAAATAATAACATACCGAATTCCCCATCTGTTATAATGACAAAGTTGACTGGTCTGAACGAGGGATTCCTAAAGTTGAAATGCTCCTCCAGTATCGTCCAAAGATATCCAATTAAATCAGATTTTTCGCCAACAAAACGTAATCCATCGATGTCTTTCCGAGGGTTGAGTATGTTCTCATCTCCGCTGCAGGCGTGCCACTCAGCGCCTTTATTATACTGTGTAACGAAAGAATGAAGCTGAGATACTAGACGTGGTATCTACTCTGTGTGAGCCTGCCGTAGAATGCAGAATAACTACTCACCGCTATACGGAAATTGGACATCGTGGACGTATTATCCAGGATAATGACATTACGGTAATCTCGCAAGTTGGATAGCGCCTGCCTTTCTTTACTGCCCATCTGTGCTCGCGCGGGAAAGAATCCGAGACGAGGGTAATGAAGGAAGGGATTGGATCAAGGACCCAAAGCCATCGACTCTTTATGTTATGCGGATGAGCATTTCACGCCTTGAATGGCCTCCCTCCATGTTGTGGAGGCTCGAGGTTTGAATGCTCCCGCGTTCATAGAAAGATTCCAGATTATCTTTGACAGTCCATGACAGGTAAAATTTTTTGGCAGTGGCCAGGGATTCCCGAGTCGTCCTCGCGGTGGGTGGTGGTCGCAATTGAGTACACCACAGAGGCCAACAACATCAAACAACGTCCTTTGTTTGCCATGTCTATGTTGGACGCAGGCTGCCCTGAGCATGCAATTCAGATACATCTACAGCCAACTCGAAGGACCGACTCATCATGGCCCTCCAGCCTTCTCTCCGTCCACTAATTGTTGCAGGCGACCACAACGCTCCCCACACGCTCGACATATTCCGTAGGTGTCCTTGCATTCCCCATCCCGCGTTTCGGCTCTTATCTTAGCGCCCTCGAAATGACCTCCGCATGACCTCACCGCAGTGGACTATGTCTGCCCATTCAGGTGTGTGTACCACCAGATCTGCCCCGAGTCATGACCACATATCGTGCCAGTGCAAAGATGGCGCGTGCCATCGACACCGTGCTCAAACCCAGACTCGGGCCCGGGGGCAAGTACGACGGAAAAGTCAAGGCCATCATCAGGCTGCAAGTCCAGCCATGGCACGCCTCTTCTACGCTCACCCACGAGGCCGGCTTGGCCGTAAGCCCCCTATCTCCTTCTAGCGCCGGGACCAGCCCGATCGCGATGTGAACATGCCATTGATTTCATACAGGTCCTCCGGGCGTCTCCAGAACACTTTTGGCCATTCACCCTCGCGGTAGGTGATCTTTGCAGCATGCGGTCTTCTGGAATGTTCCTTTGAAGCGGTTTGCCGTTGTTGTAGCTTTTCAATGTCCAGGGGGAGTACTTTGATATCCCCTCCTCTACCCTGACGCCGCTCCAGATCAGGGAGAAGCTTGCTGGTGTTGCTGCTACCGTCATCCCCCCGGAGGCGGTTGAGAAGTTCAAGGACTTGTTGGCTCTGAAGAGCACCCCAAATGGCGGTACTGCCGTCACCGAGGATTTAAAGTACACGAGTAGGCAATCCGCTCTAATCTCAACCTCAGACATACCCACTGATTGTCGTCATCCAGTCAAATTCTCGCGCCAGAACGGAATTCACGTATCCCCGACCGTACTCTGGGATGGTCTGATCCAAAACGAGATCTCGAGCGGCTGGGGAGAGTCCGAGTGGGAGAACTTCCTCCAGAACAAGGTGACCGTTTGAAGTCTATGAATCAGCGAACGTCAAAGCACTACAAGTTCATTGCGCGCCCGTACATACATAACCCATACATCCAAATAGCGAGATTGGGAATGACAAGTGTAAACATGTAAATGTAAACTAGGGATACAACAGATTGACCGATTGACCCAAGCATAGAGAGACAACAATTGCCCAAGCAAGAGGTATAAAAGAAACATATCAGAGTAGTAAGCAGCGCGCCCATAAAGCATAATGGGAGTCTCCAGGGGACATGAGACAATCACTGTCCCGTATAAGAATCAATATTCCTCCTCGACTTGGTCTCACTCGTAGATCTCGATCTCGTCGAATCGTCGTCCCGCACAACCTGTGCTTCCACAACAGGAATAACCTGCGGCTGTCCCGTCGAGAAACCCATCACGACCTTGGTATTCAAACTCGCAAAGTCTAGCTTCCCACCGATCTTGAACCCGTCGTTCTTGTAGATCCGCTGGTAGATGTACGAATCGTTGAATGGCAGGGAGTATGGATCGGTGGTGGATAAGGATATCAATGATCGTAGCCACACTCGTAGTTGATGTGATGCCCCAGGAGGTTTTGATTCCATTGGCACCGTGCTGAAAGTCAATCATTGTAAGGATAGGTGCCTCGACATGGGAGAGTGCTGTGTACGTACTATATAGAGAATGTGACCTGTCGAGGGTTGCCCTCAAACCTCAGCTTCATGTCCTCGAATAGGACACCTCCCACTCCACCACCTTCATATTCCATCGAATAATCGTACAACCCCCCGCCTAGATGTTTCCACCTACAACGAGTTAAGATCCATGACCGAGGAGGATCAACTAGTCTACTCACCGCACAATATAGTTAACCAACGCCTTCCCCACGAATCCATGATAGATCTGCTTATTCGACTCCACATTCTTCAATCTCGCGAACGAAGCATCTTTTAGCGCGTTGAAATCTGGGTCTTTCCCTATCCACAACGCGTCCATCCCAAATATTCGATGATCGATCCCATTGGAGCGAAGCCATATCCGAACAGAGAATTGGCAATTCGCGGGTAGACTGGCGTTGCCTGGGAATACACTGCGTTGCAAAAAAAAAAGAAATAGGATAAGCGAGACGAGGGAGGGAAAGGAGCAGAGGTACGTGCAAGACCACAAACTCCAGTGTTTTTGGATCGATTGTCAGAAACCGTTCAACTGGCTCTCCCAATGGTCTTTCAATCCCATTTGCCTTCAGCGATACTTGGAATATAGTGCGTCCTCTTGATGACGACTCGTTTACAGGTTCTACTCTGCCAACGGATGTCGAACAGGCATGAATTGCACCGCATGATGAGAGGACATCAAAAGGGGATGTACTCGACTTACGATATCAGGAATTGTAAGGGTAGCGTGCCCACGAGCATTGCATAGGTATAGAGGTAACGTTCCTGGTTTTGTCTTGTTCGGGATGGTCGCCTTCTCAGACTGTTAGGGTTGGGGTGCGATGCAGGATATGATTGGGAGGGGGTATATCCAGGAGGATGGCAATAGTCAAGATCAGCACTCGGCATTGACAAGACGAGGGGAGTGATATAGAGGAAAGGAGGAAGAAACGCAGATGTTATGAGTCTCGTAATGCGGAAGTATTATCAGTGGGCTTTGGTTACGCTTGGCGAAGAAATGATAACCAAACGTGTCCAGTTATATGTCGAGGTCCCGAGGTAAAGGTTATCTATCCCTCAAGATCTAACCTGTGGCAACACAGGTTTACAGACAAGCCATGTGCAAGTCTATCGCGCGATCATGGCAATGACACGAGGATCACGACGTCGAGATCCTGAAACGTGTTTTCGCCAGACATATCAGATGGACCGGACCAAACGGGTCAAAAGCCCGGCTTGGTGCGAGATATTTTTGGAACACAAGCAGGGGGAGAAGGAGGAACGACAAGAAATGGGGACAAGTTAATTGCGAACTCACGTCAATGGACCTGGCGGATCGTCGAAAGGAATCGACCAATGGGCACTGCCTGTCCCTGCATTCGCGTTGTTACTGTAAAACGTTAACTTGGTCAATTACTCAAACACAAGTCACAACCGAAAAATCGAGTAAGATGGCCGTCCGGTAACCAACGGTAATCAATGACGAGGGGTTTCCTACTCCGGATGCGCAGCAGGAAAATGTGGCGGGTAAAATCGCGTGGGTGCGATATGACCATGAGCCAATGACGTGAACATATGCGCTCCGAATGATACGAGGGAACGCATATATTTGTTGAATGGGACGTGGATGGGCGCTACCCAGTAAAGATGCTGGGAGTAGAGGACTCTAGCCATAGTCCCGGACTGGTACCCCGGCGCCCTGCAGTAAATGAACAATTGCCACATTTGAATTATCCTGCATCTCGACAGTATAGTCTCCCATGCGCATACACCCACAGGTCGTTCAAGTCGAAACCATGCTAGACGAGAAACGGATATATGAAGGGCAAGAACTCACTTTCTGCTGACAGCAATATCATAATCCGGCGGAAACCTATCATCCTCGTCCAACGCCTCACTCACCTCGGGTATAGCGGCCATATTTCCATAATTATTACTGCTCGAACCACCTGAATGGGTATGGTTGTGCGAAGGTCTTGTATTATAATGGCTTGATACTGTGGTTGCATTAGAAGATGGAGCTCGAAACATTGACGAGATGGCTTGTGATGAGGCGGCAGAGGACGAAGACAGCGCCGTAGACGTCGACGTCGTCGAGATGGAGGGTTGGATTGGTGTGGGGGTGTGAGCAAAGTTGGGTGGAGAGGCTACGGTTGATAAGACAGACACGGGTCGCTGTCTTCGAGGCCCAGGGGGTGGAGACCGACTCTGCACAGACATGTGTGCCATCGAGGCGGCTAGATCGTTGGCATTTGCCCCAGAGTGAGGAGGTAATGTGCTTGAGCGTGGCGTCGGTACGGGAGGTGGAGGCAAGGACCTAACGTGGGCATTTGCAGCAGAACTGGTGCTGGGTTGTTGGGTAGAGGTTGAGGGGTAGTGAGAGGCTGATTGATGAGGGGGTATTGGTGGGCTTGGTCGTGAATAGGCGCTATAGGTGGCCATCTTGATAAAGTGGGTTGTCTAATAATGATAACGATAGGTTGCAGGCCCTGACAGCCGCCTGAATCGAATATGGATTGGGTCGTTTGAATGCGAGTGGAGGTGGTATCTTAACCTCTGCGAGTACCCTCCGAAAGTTGTATTGATATCCCGCCGCAGCGTTTGATATCCGCCAATTCGCCAATCTTGGTCGAGGTGAGCTTAATTGCGCAGTGACGTCGTCTCCGGAAGACCACGGGGTATGTGTTGGGACCAGATGAAGGGGTATTCTTGCTTTATGGTTCTGGCAGCTTGACAGAATATGCTTGACCAGAAAGTGTATTGATGCTGACTAGAGAAGATGTGGCGAGTGAATAGAAGCAATCGCAGCGTGTGTAAAGAACAAAACAGTTTCTGATAGCCGACTGCGGGGGTAAGATTCGGAAGTTGTGCTCTTTCTACAGGGGGCATTCAATGTGTTTAAAGGGCAGAAAGACGGAGAAGGGCGTAGTTGGTGGGAGGAGGAAGAGGGACGAGGAAGAGATTCGGGGGATATGTGTGGATATCAAATCTACTACGGGAGAACCATATGCTTTCGGCCGTTTTGGTCAACACGAGCGTGCAGGTGGATGCCACCTGTGTGGGCGCGTAAATGCCGCCTTTGGGACCCTTGACTAATGCGCGCCCACTGCCTCATGGGATGGGGAGCATAGGTAAGGCGTCTGGAATGTACAGTCTGTGCAAGAGAAACGTATGGTGGAAGAAACGTATGGTGGATGACTCGGAAACCCTCAGCACTAGTATCAATCATCAGGAGCTCATCATCCCTGCACTCAATCTAAAGCTGTTGTTCGGGCTCAATCCCCTCCGAACATACATGACCCTCAAGAACATTACGGCGTGCCGTATCCACTCAGTCTCATGCAGCAAATTGTTGCCACCGATGCGCCGCTGAGATGCCAAACTACAATTAATACGGGCGCTTTGTCAATGCATGAAATTCCCGTGCGACTAAAGCACCAGAAGGCTCAGGAGGTCTCGGGTGCCAATGTAGCGGTTACTTAAACATCTTAGGGTGCAAAGAGTAATGAGAGGCGGGGAATGAAGGAGGCCTTCAAAAGAAGTTCCTCCAAACCCGACAACTGTAGGAAACTACTGGATCTTGTTGGGTTAGGGACGATGAAATTCAATCCTTTCTATTTTCACGCAGGACCAGGAGGAGCAACGATCGAAAAGCAAGCACTTCTATTTATCTACTCCGTCGATTTACCCTGAGTAAAACATTAGCAAGAGAAGTGTCCACACAGACCCAATGTGACGCACCTTGATCAATGAGACGACGCCATATGTGGTTCCAATCATGCCTGCGACGAAGCCAATACCGAAGAGGTCTAGTTGTGGAGTTGTGGCAATGGTGCATGATCGTGGGTTGAGGCCATGAAAATACAGGTGGAGTGACTATTTCTTACTGAGGTAGAGGCCTGAGCGAGGCAGCCGTCTAATGACGTTGCGATGGTCATTCTAGATTAACGAAAATGTATTGAGAACCGAATCCATAACCCAGAATGTAAGGCCAATACAGACCTGGTAGATTCTTTGCTTCTCGAGGATGGCGTTGGGCTCTTTTGAAAATGTAATTTTTTGATATCAGCAACGTCTTCTCGTCGACTAACACAGCTACGCACTGTTGTAGAGAGCAGAGAGCATGATGGGCTAGAAAGAATGTGCGAAGACTGCAAAGGGCGAATACGGGAGGAGCTGCAAGGCGTTCAAGTTGTGTGTATCGGGAAATATTTGGAACGGGAAGTTGCGGAGTGCGCGACCGGCCGAGACCATGCCCATGGACCTCCGGACCTCCTAGACCTGTCCCAGGCTCTCACCCCAACAGTCACCCAACAACGAGCACGACCTCCACCACGCCATGTCAAATGAACGCGTCCGTGTTAGAGTAAGTCCCTGGTTCAGATCCCTTGTGTTTCCGATAAATCAATTTTCATTCATAGAGGTCTTCATAGGGACTAAGTATCTTTCGGCCCATCATATATGGCAACACCGCAACTGTATTGACACAGAAAGAGCGTGAAGCCTTGCCTC
>KB722743.1:1215185-1229774 GCA_000349905.1 Volvariella volvacea V23 | reverse complement strand
AAAACCGTGACACACGCATATAGCACTAGCTCCTGTCTCTTGTTCAAATTTAGATGAGCATCACTGCCCACAGAGCGGATAACGCAACCCCCTCTCCTACCATCCAGATGGATACCAACACACAGAGGACACAGTTACCATATACACCCTCTCCCCTATCGTTTTATTCATCACTAGGGTGCTAATCACGCTGATCGTAACCATGCAGATGAATCCATGCCATTCTTAGGAAGATTAAGGTCTAGGTCTGGAACAAGAGCCCACAAAGGTAGAGGCACTCTCACCTTGAAATGTTGTGATCCAGATGTAGTATTGGTTGCTGTTATGTGAGGTACCTGAATGCGGTGACTATGAGTATATGTATGTGTCAAATTTATCAGAATGCAGGCTAGTGCGAGGGTTTTGAGTGCATGTATGCACCAAAAGCTCGTTTGGTCCAGTGAAACTGGATGTACGTCCAGATATGTGCTTCTAGCCTGGGAGATAAGCATTAGATTGGCTCACACAGTTCCTATATGTGCTTTATATCAACCTACATGACTCCATCAAGCACACTTTTAACTGGTGGGGTATCAATCCACTCACCTTGAGGGTACTGACAAAGTATGACGACGTGGTACAGATGTAAGCAGCAATTGATAATGGTTCCAATGCTTAATGATCCACGGCCCTCCCTTTGATCTTCTGATCCACGGAAACGGATAGTAGATGCTAGAAATGGCAAATCGCGCTTTCCAGGGGTATCTTTATATTGGGTAACTCTATCGATCACATACAATGCACAACGCACAAGGTTCCGAAATCCAGGTCGGTGAAAAACGTGCCAGGTATTTATTTTATCTGTAAGAAGGAAAAATTGTTATTGTTGCTGGCAGGTCGGGGAGGTGGCTTAAGAAACTTCCAGCGATGATCAGAGAGCACGCGTCAGGTGACGGTACCGACGGAGAGTGCAAGAGCGGAATTGTTGGGTTATTGTCAGCTTGTGAGGATGCGAGAGGCTCATACTGAGCGCAATGGACGCTAGCCAATTTACCTTTACCCCAAGCTCAATTGTGACGCGATGGAAAATCCAATCTTAAAAAGAGTGCAACATTGTACTTGCTCCATGGATGATGCATTCAAACCTGGGGCTAGGACTGGGCTAGGATGGACCCCAACATACAGTTACAGCAACCACGTAGTGGCGATGAAATTGCCTCAACTTCCGGCCCCAACCATCCAAATCCCAGTAACCATCTACCAATGCTCACTCAGCGATCTCATAGGTGTATGGCAGCGTACGACCCACCCATGAGTTATTATAGTGTTTTTTTTTAATTTTCAACATTTTTTTTCGCTGCTTCATAAAAAATGGTAATCAAAGAATCTAACTTTCCCATTCAGAACAAAGTTGCCATTACTGTTACGGTTTTAATATATTGTATTGTATTGATCATCCCCTTGGGTCATGATTAGTCCGTTTAGTCAACAGTTGTGTTTCAACACCAGATAGACTACTAATAGCCAACACCCAGACACTGATCATAGTGATATCAATGCAATACCCATATTCAAAATTACCTACTTTATTAACAAGCTTCTAGACAAGCTAAGACCCATGTTTTGAGAAACTCCTCCAAAATCAATAACCCTTTTTCTTTTACCATCACTACCACAACTCATTGCCAGACTACACAGGTAAATCCCGGCACTGCAGTGTGGCCCACTATAATTAACTAGATGTTAATCATACTACCTATTAAAAGAGCCCATCTGTGCCACTGCTAAACATATAAACGTGCAACCAAAGAATAATCTTTACTCTATTTCTTATCTTGTTTGACACATCTGCGTTTTGGGGGGAGATTCTTCCGTATCTGCATCAATCTGCTCTATAGCATCTCTCAGGCATCTTCTTGATCATACTTTCATAATGCGGAACTGTCATTTAAGTTTGTGGCGCTGCCAATTGATATTGTAACCGGCATCAACTCGAACGTGGCGAAACGTGTCAGAAGCTTCAGGCTCAGGCTAGCTGGGTGGCAATGGAGGGATGATGGATAGCTGTAGTGGTACAGCTGGCAGATGTGCCTGACTTCTGTGGATGCACTATACTTATCTCCCTTGTGAATGTTTCAAGTCCAGAACCACGAGTTATGTGTTCACAGCATTTTTATGCCCACATACCGATTCAGAAGGATAGAGCGCATGACCACATGCGAGTCTATTCCCTCCAGTGCGAAGCCACCAAATAATTTCTACCACCACACATAATACATTCCTCTCCCAACTGAAAAGAGATTCTCACACACCCAAACATCTACCCACTGGCAAATACCCTATATATAGCTTAGTGTGAAGCATCTAGTGTGTAGCATACACTTAGCGTATCACGTATATATATAATATAATGTAATTACATGTACCATCTTAATCTCAGGCCTTAAACGTGGGTAATCCAAAACCATCCATCCATCTGCCCAAGTCACCATGGGCCAGTCCCAATGACACTCTCAACCCACGGCTTGGCAGCATTCTTGTCCTCCAAATTCCCAATATATTAACCATATCTCCAACTTTGACTCCCTTTTTTTGTCTCTTTGTCTCCTTGCCTCCACTTATATAAATTTTTGTTTCACAAAAAGGAAATATGAAGCAAAAGCTGGCAAAATGCGAAGGGTACATTGCATCACCACCTGTCAAAAGTCAAAGCTGCGATATGTGGTTAAAAAGGTATTATTTTTTAATTTTGCTTTGGCGCTGTCTAGACGTTCTTCTTCTCCATTCTCCAGGACCTAAATGAGGATGAGAGTCGTCTGCTACTGGTGCAGTGCATGGTCAGTCCCCCGCCGCCGCAGTCTACAACTCCTGTTCCAAAAAAAAATGCATGGTCTATATCAGCTCAAATTTTAACCCAATAATAACCCATGTTATTTTCAATTAGAGACATTAATAATTAGAGGTGTGTGGGCGTGGAGCATAGGCATGAGCACTGACATAGATCGGCTTGTCATACTAGCACTGGCACATCTTGAAATGCTGGACAGAACATGTCATTTCCTACTGTCTATGCCTAGCGCCTTGCTCACATCTGAGCGCTTTGTCAGGAAACTTAGGTGAGCACCCTAGCTTGGGGGTGGGGCGCCTTTCTTCTACCCAGATTCTCAATTTTCCTTTGTTATTATCCTCAGCTTGGAACTTTAGCTGTCAGCAGCAGATATGGGTTTGGTCCCACAGAAGCACATTCCCGTCTTACCCCTTCTGCTTGTGCATACAGTGCATGACTAAACCGATACCTTGGACTGTATTCGATAGTGAAGAAGCATACAATGGACATCTGGGTGCTTTCTAAAACCACACTCTATGCCCCCACACCAATACCACCACCATCCCACCCTTAGATTACAACCCCTCCTCCACGGAAGTCCTCTTCTCCGGCGCAGCTGACATCCCCCAAACGGTGACCTACTCTGAAACCTGACTCGGGCCCTCAGGGTGTTATCATGACCACCTACACCCCAGATCAAGGGCAATGAGGCTCTTGGGTATGTGTGAATCAGGCTCTTCAGTGTCCTGACCGACTTCCACCGACAGCCTGAGCCTTTTTGCTAACTTGCGCTCCCTGGTCTGTCACCCTTGTACATGCTGAGCCTGAGTGCTAGCTCGGGAATCTCGCAAGCTGTTGGTTGCAGAAGGCTTGAAGAGATGACACCGCATAGTTGTACGAGCCGCCGATTGAAAGTCATGTTGCTTCGTGTTGGTTAAAGAATCCAACCGCATTGATCACATCTTATGAATAGTGGGGATTAGCTGGTAGGTATAGAATGTCAACTCAGACACTGTAGGGTAAGCCCAAAAAAGGCATCCTTTATTCTCCTAATCCTCTCATCCCTGGCCACAGACTGACGAAATCTCACTGCAGTTCTTTTCCACCTCTTACTCTCTTCTTCATCCTCTCTCACCCCATTCTATATTGACACGGTGGTGTCATACCCGGATCTGGATGAGCTGGGCCAAACAGTTAATTATCCATCCCAGAAAATAGTAGAAACATTCCCTGTTCAGTGCCGTTATTCATCAATAGCTTCGAGTGTGCAGGCCAGCCTGAGCTTGATGAAGCTGATGGGAGATTTTCAATTAATGCCATCACTGACACCCTAATAGTGCTGTATTAGCCAGAGTTGGCATTGGTGTTGTGGTCAAGATCGTTGAGTGTGCTCACTAATTCGTAGCGTGATAAAGAGAAGTTTTTGCGTGCAAGTGAGAGATGATTCCGCGAGAAAAGAGACCTGGCTGCTCACAAATTGAGTTTTAATGTCAAAATACCATAAGCGCGCGCCAGTGACCAAAATGCATTTAGCTGGGTACCTAGCCGAGTCCCCACAATCAAAACACCAACAACCAACAGCTGCCAACGTACGCGCGTGTTGCCACAACGGCAGGGTAAATGAATTGAACTTGGACCAAATGTAAAAGCACCCACATTCGATCCTCTAAAATCGAACCCAAAATCGCCCAATCCAGACTCTCGGTTCCTATCGCCCATAAGACACAAGCCCAAACCTTATCCGTATTTCTCCCATCAATGGCCTCATGGCCCCTCACCCTCCCAACTTGCCAAACTTTATCCTTCTTCCCCCTCTGTCACCGAACCGTTCCACTCGCTGGGTTTGAACCTTCCTCAAGAAGGCAATTCCTTGTTATCAAACTTTATTGTGAACTTTAAGGAACTCGGAAATCCAATCCTGGATCCAAGTTCATTTGTATCACTGAACGTCAAGGGGTCTTAACAACGCCGTTGGTGGTTTACATATCCCTTGTCATTGAACCTCCATTTCCTGCATCTGGTAATACATACAGGTGGGATTGCGTGCTCACTTCCCCTGTGAATGGAATTCAAACGATGCCGCTCGAGTTTGATGACCTTTGGACAGCTGATGCGCCCTCACAAAAGGGAAGAGATAGGCATCGAACGATTCTACGGCGTATCGGTGAGTCAGAAAGATCATCAGTCATCCAGGGACCATTGCTAGGGCGAGTCGTGGTCAGAACCTAGCAACGACTCATGCACAGGATACAAATGGGCAAAAAAGTTAACATAGCGGCCTGAAGACGGAATGAGAATACACCGCGCATCATGACCCCGAAGACCAGCTCAATCAGCCAATGAGCGCGTGAAAAAGCAAGAGCGACGATGGGAGGGTTAAATCAGGAAGCTAATCCATTTTACTTTTTGTCTTCTGACCCCATTCAGGTTTCTGAAGCTCGAAGACTGCGCCATTCAGGTTGATACAACGAGAAATCCGATTGTACCGCTTTTCAATCGGGTGGTGCAGCGAAGCGTCGCATGATGCGTTAGAGTGGTGCATGTAGAGTCGTCCCCATTGTTTGTGACACGTATGGTTAGGTTAAATGAGTATTGAGTCAAAGGAATGACTCAGGGTGGGTAAACGCAATAGTTTGAGGAAAATCGCGCGTATTCGCGTCTCCTTCTGTTTCTAAGGTTGCTAGATGCAAGTTTCTACGCCGTGGTATTGGATGACTCATAACATCCAAATTTCTTCAGCGGACATCAAGTACGATGCACTTCATTGAAAATGACAGCTTGCTCACTTCATTTCCTAGTTCTGCCCCCAGACGAGACGCATCAAGCTGATATCATTTGGTCGGCACAGCCCGCCTTCCACATGTGATATCGTTCCTCTTCCACCAATCCAGAATCATTGTTCTACTTCATTTAGCAAAAGTCCTGACCATTGTAACGTACACTCTCATATCCTTTCCCTTCTCAGTCTTCCTCAGCCCAACGCCACTACCCATCATTTCCGCGCTGCTGAAACATTCATTCCCTTTATCCCAAAATCAAGTATTTTCATTTCCGTCTTCGCATCACATCATCCACAGCAGACCATCAGCCGACCAGGACCCGAGCGGCACCGCACAACCTACTTCGGAGTCCCGTTCCTTAGCGCTGAAGCCTCCTCCCGTGCTTCCAAAAGCACTTTCCTCAACCTCTTCATGCCCTCCTCTACTTCCTCTTCAGTAGACAAGCTGAATGCGGCCCGCACATATCCAGTATTCCTACCACTGGGCAAGAAAACGGATCCTGGCAATGCCAAAACACCGTTTTCAAAGGCCTTTTTTCGTATGATGGCAAGAGAATCTCCTTCATCAGTATCGCCTTCATCCCCCGGATTGATGATTAGTTTAAACCTATTCGTATCGTCGCAGTTAATATAATATTACGACATCATTGGATGTAATGCTTACCAGAAGAACATTCCTGCCTCCGGCGTTGTCCATTGTACCAGTCCGTCGAGATATTTGCGTAAAGCGTTTTCGAATACATCACACTTCTGTTTGTAAAACGCAGAAACGCGCTCAGTGTGTGCGACAAACCCCGCACATCCCCATGCATCCAAAAGCTTAAAGGCGATTATCTGGGTCAGTCCAGATACTTGCAGATTGGACGTCATGGTCTGCAAGTTCGACAGTGGTTAGCCAAAAACGGTCTACGTAGGCGCTGGAGCATAGAGTGGACATCTCAACAATGGAGCAACAAAGCAATTATCCAGCCGACAGACTTTCCCAATTATCCCCATCGATTACGCGTAAGGACTCGATGGAGAAAGACCCATCCAAACTTAACCAAGGCCTTATGACACCTCGATCCACATGGAGAAACCGCGAAATGATCATAATGGAGAACCAAAGCCCGAGGCATTTGTATAGCGAAGGATTGTCGTGTGTCCCCATTCGCCATCCCGTGATTATCAATTGCACATCTGTCACCCGTAGAATAGCTTCGAAAGACGAAAATCACGGAGAAAGATATGCAGGGATGGAAGCGCATAGGGGCGAGGGAAGGCGTGGGCGATCGGTGGAATCGTCAATGGAAGCGCGCTTGTGGGCTCGCCAGGTCAGTGTGGGTGACCATTTAGACGCTACCAAACAAGGTAGGACAGGGACAAGCGGCCCCAGCACCAATAGGAGGATCGGCGCAGCGCCAGGTGACAATAGGCAGAGAAGAGGCCAAAAGCGGACCAAAGTAGAAAAACCGCCCAATAGAGAAGAAAGAGGTGCACGTACATGAGCATCCATCGCCCGCAGGATCGGTTCTGGCCCAGATGCAAACCCAATTCGGATACCAGCTGAGAGAATTTTCGAGAAACTATCAAATCGCACTACTCTTCCGACTTCGGATTCTTCTCGTTCAAGAGCAAAATACGAAGGGTATCTCGGGGCTTTGCCATAGTACAAATAAAAGTACGGGTCATCTATTGTTCCGCGTCGTGGATAGAGGCGAGCAGGGTAAACAAATTGTCAGCTCAGCACCCAGGAAGGCACATGTGAAAAAAAGCGAGGACGAACGATTGCGATAGATGAGATAAGGCTGGGATTACCCTTCCAGACGGACAGGGATGGCCATGAAATACGAGAAAAGGTGGCTGACCTTCAAGAATCAATATGTTGTATTCCTTGGCAATTTGAAGGACCTCCTTGCGCCGTTCCAATGTGGCAGTCATCCCAGTAGGGTTGCATCCATACTACGCATGGGGAAAGAAGGTTCCGAGTTAGCCTTTATCACCAGCCCGGATTTACTCTAACTGTTCCCACTCTCAGAAAAGCCACTCAAAAGCAGCCTGGGATAGGAGAATGTGACACATGAAGCATGAGGGCACTTACAGGAACCGTATAAAGCACCTTTGGTTTGGCCTTGCCAGCAGGCCATGTCTCCATTATAGAGCGCAATGAACTCGATTTAATACCGGATGCATCCGTAAGGACCTCTGATGGCGGCGAGGACGATAAAATTATTCGGTCGCAATTAGTGCATTTGGGGTGAAGGGTGGGATGACGAAATGACAAGGTTTCGAAAACAGGAGACGATGTGTGATTTAACGTCACCCAGTTTCCATTGATGGTTGAAATTCAGGTTCGCCCGTATGAGTGTAACCGATATTAGAAATTCCAAGCGGATGTCAACGAGCAGGTCAAAAAAGGTGAGAGAACGTGAAGAGCAGAGCACATACCAAGCAATTCGCAATGAAGTGATTGGAACATAGGGAGTACGCCACTGGAATGAAAGTGATTAGTGCCAGAAAGGCCTCCACGTGAAACTGGGGGAGCATACGCGTAGACGGGCGTTTCCACTAGAACAGGATCACCGGGATTGACTGTAGCAGTGACGGCCTAATATGAATTGTACGTCAGCAATAAGTTCTCGAAAGGCCGTCACTGAATAGTTGGAGGCGACAATGCGGTAGGGATACCATCGTTCATCCTGTCGCACTAAGACCAAGACTGCTCAGACGCCCCATACGGTTAAAAACCTCGATTAAAATTACCCGAATACGTAACGCGTCCTCGCCACGCACTTAGTAGAGAGCCGTGCGAGCCAGAAATTGACGCGAGATAGACAGCTCACCTTGAAGATCAAATCCTGTGAACCTGATCCAATGGAAACCTTCCACCCTTCACCGCGCTTCCTCCCATGCGACCAAGCCTGCAACTCGTAAATCCAATCACATAACTTCTTTTGTCCATCCGTTGGTCCATACTGCAGACCCTCTGCTAGTTCGGCATCCGACAGTGTTATGTTTACGGGTGCACCCTCCTCGCCCTTTGTCGGACCTGGCGGTGGTTTGGCGGAAAACGATAGAGAAGTGAAAGGAAAGGTGGACGCGTTAGGCTTTCCGGCGAGGAACGAAACGAGGCCTGGCGTGGCTTCTAAAGGCATCAAGCTGCGAACTGACACGAGCGTCTGTCAGGACTTTATTGTTGGAGTACGCCTTCACATACTGGGACTCGGCTTTCGTTCCTTGGCATTCTCGGAAAGATACTGGGTATAGAACTCCGGTGGTAGTTGCTTTACAGCTATCGCAGATCACGATAATGCATCAAAAGGCATAGTAAGGTGCTCAATACCTTGGATCTTTTCCGTAAAGGATCAGAAATGGCACAGCGACTGGTGATGGCGCAGATTTGCATACCTTTCCGTTGGCGCCGGGGTTCATCGCGGTCGACGTTCCTGGAGGATAGGCCTCGCTGTGGTGGATGTTGAATTGGACGTAAAAATCTGCATCGGCCGTGGGTTTTTCATTTCCGAAGTTTATCCGAGGCGAATATGGCCGCTGGACTTGAATGTTGTCCAGCTTTCGGGACCTCACCAGGTCGTCAAAACTTCTACGCGAGTGGACGAAGGAATATCGTGGCGACTGTTGGCTCACGCTTACAGCACATGCCAACCTGAGCGTGGAATCCTCGCAGCACCAAAATGGTTAGGCACCGCTCTTTCATCTCCCTCCGGTCTTGTTCTCAGTTCCCTTTTCTTTCCCTGCTTCAGAAGTAGTCATGACCCCGGAGACACCCATTCACGAAGGGACATGCAGGTTATGGCATAATGGCGTACTACGACCCCTCCTTGAACGACGGTAATGCGAACCTCCGTCTGCGTTGCCCAGTGGAGACCGTACTCAGGTTGTGGTACGACTGGTAACGCACAGGCTAACTCCCAAAGGCACATTTCCAAGACATTCTGTCATGATCTTTCTGATCATTCTTGGGCGTCCCAGCTCATGTGCCAACTCACGCCGAAGGTGGTATTACGGCATAAGCACCCATGGCCACAGCGTTGTGGAGTGACTGGCAAAACTGTTGCTGTCGGCGCCGAAATTATTCACTTGCAAGTTCGTACAACCGTCCTTGTCATCGTTTCCGGAGATTAAATGTGCCCGTTTCACTGGTCTAATCAGGTATCCATTCCTGACACTCCATGTGCTTTGGAGCAACTTCTGCACATTCGACAAACACCGCTGGTGTCGTGGGATTTCTTGAAGGGCACCACCGTCCGTATTACCGCCTTCCTTGTCCCCCCCCTTGTTGAACACTTACTTGCGGCCCTTTTAACACCAGAAGTTGATGGGGAGGCAGTCATCAGCGATCTTCAGGAGGCTTGCAGCGACGCACCTTCGATCACTGTTCCTCCCAGAAGGGACTTAAGAAACTCCGCGAGCGTGGCTTGTCTTCGGTCCCGATAGCCCCTCTGACGGGTGGAGGAATAAGGTGACAAGTCCGTCCAGGTTGATCAATGTAACCCTCTTGAGTCGAAGGTAGTGTGTCCCTTGATGCCAGTGATGACAAGGAGATCATATGCGTCACGGTCCCTCTCGGTCCACTTACCGGTACTGATGACCTTGTATAGCTTTTCTCATGGTCATTCTTGCCAATCTGGAGCTGCGGCCTCCCACATTCTTATCAAAGCGTTCCTCAATTGGTGCAAACCTGGTTCCCAGGTCTCAAGTGGTATGTCACTGGATTGTCCTGGACCACTTATCAATGTAGTCCAGGCTGTATAAATGAATTCGCGAATGGTCGAAGAAGCCTGTAGTACTGCAGAAACTCCTCCCTGTCGTGAAAGCTGTCAGGACTAACAGATGGTAGAAGGAAAACAGAGCGGCAAGTGGACAAGCCACTTTATTAAAGGCACGTAAGGTACGATAGGAAGCCATCATTTATTCCATCCTACTATCGGTGAGAGAGCTTGGGCTTCCTACTCCTAACGTTAACTGTGGGTGTATGCACGTAACTCAATGTCTCGCTTTCCAACACGTTGCACACCGATTTCACGGGGCAGTATTGTTCTTTTGAGGGTTCGGCGAAAGGCTTGTTCCGTCCAGTCAACGATACAACGTCATGGCGTGCGCTGGGAACAGACGCCTCAATTCGCCTGTCAGCCTCGAAAAGGACACCTCTGCAATGCTTAACCTTGGATGCACTGTTTGCGGCCATCAATATAAACAGTTGCTGCACATCAAGACCATTTGTTCAAGTAGCCAAGCTCACACCCCATAATCAGCGCTCCATTCCATGAAAGCGCCGTGAAAACCCGCTGCGTGGTAAGGGCTATATCCGTCCCTTTGTGGAGTCTGTCAAGTGCAACCGCTTGTAGCAGAGTGAACGTTAACCTTATCCTACACACTTGCGTAGGGAGATATACATGAAACGAAGACGCTTAACTAGGTATGCTGCATGCGCAATACTAGGTCTTATCACAGAGCATAACACAAAGGATCGTAGTTACGACAAAGAGGTGCATATGCAACTCGAATCATCCGACGTCATCACCAGAACAATTGAGATCTTGCTCACAAAAGCTTGAGAATCGGTCACAGGGTGGAATACGACATTTCCACTCCGTAGGGCGTTTTCAGACAGTTATGCATGGCAGCTCCTATCGTATACGTATAGGAGGAAAAGACACAGCGTTACATATGGCCTGAAAACGGGGTGCGTGAGTTGAATTATATTGATTCTGCTTGTATCTGAAGCTCTTGAGCGCGTTTCTAGATCCGTGATGGCGATAGGGTGAAGATAATCTCCATACGTCGGTGTTGAAGGGCTCAGCAGATGTTCTTCTGCATCCAAAACAGTGTACGAGAACCCTTCAGAAACCGTTCGCGTATCACAATTTAGCTTTTTGCGGGTAGATAGCCTTTGGTGGCGTTCACCTGCCAATTGCAGCTGTGACATGATTTGTGTTGGACGGTAGGTCGTCAAGTATTCGTAATAGAAGTTGATATGATGAAGTGAAGATGGTGAAGAACTTTGCGTCTACTTGGCTATGCCATTTATATCCAATCGTTGCTCGCTAAATGTATAACGAAGGGTACAATTTAATTGCAATATCAACAATTCAAGTTTAAATTACTGTGTATTAGCTGGCATGCCGTCAGACGTTCGCGGCGTTATAAAAAACAGATGATTCAGTGAAATTGATATATAGGCCATAACGAAGAATAATAATCAGGGCTTAAAAAGCAGCATAAATGCTCGTGCTATATGCATACAGGGCAGACTACCATGATTCCGATGCAGCTACAGGTACCTCTTCTTCTACGTGCAAAATGAGTCAAAATGCACCCTCGAGAATAACTTAGTTTCCTACCTTCTTGAATCGTAGAGTGACGCCTCCAAGCGTGCCGCCCGCTTGGAGTCGGCGGACTCAAAGGATTAGATACTAGTTTGTCTGTGCCGCTGTCAAAATGGCTCGACTTCCAGATCACGCAAGGCTTTCTAGATTGGGAAGGCCAACTGCAGTTAGGCTCAATAGAACTACAGCTTAAGTCCGAGTCAGAGAACTCGGGTGGCAACAGTATTGATGAGGGTGAAGGTGCAGGCGGTAGTACTTGCGATGGCTCAGGTGATAATGACAATGACGGTGATGACGGGGGCAGAAGAGGCTCAGACTGAAGAGCTCTGAAATGAGCTTTGTTGTTGTGACTGTCGTATAACAAGCTGTCTCTACAACACGGGGGGCTGCTGCGTCTAACGATATTTAGTGGTTGAACGGGTCGCAAAATCCATGGACAGTAAACTCCAGGTGGTGTTGCAGTCGTATATCGTTGCCGGGAGTTCTTTGAGCCATTATACATTATGACTTGTCTCGACGAGTTTCCCAGTGTAATAGTGTGGTCGCGTCCAAGGGGTTCTTTTAAGTACCCTTGCTCCTCTGCGCTTGTTCCCTCCTCAATTGACGTTCGACCCTCTCCTGTTCTACTGCTAGTTGTGCTCGTTGACTCAGCTGGTTCATGCTGGGGCCTAACCTCTTCCGACATATCGGTGAGCAGACTTCCAGCAGAATCAGACACGACTCGACGATATCTCGGCAACAAAGGCTTCAAATCAACCTTGGCAATTGGTCGTTGTGCGCGGCCATCGGATAGCGAGCGACGAAGACTCGAGTCCGTGGCTGTACATTCGAGATCATCAGAGCCTTGTCTAGCGGCGTTGTACTTCGCCTTGAGGTTCCTCCGTTTAGTCCTAGCGTCAAGTCCAAATTCCAGAAGGTGATCCAGTGGGAATGGGTGGGAATCCGGAGGTAGTGGACTCGATGGCGGTTTTGGAGGCAAGGGTTTGTTATTAGCTTCGTAATTGGTTCGAGTCGACGTAGTGGCTTCATGACGGTAACCTATTCCGAATTCAGCTTGACTTGGTCGTATTAACTCGCAATAAACTCACTTGCTATGGGTTGGGATGGCATGGTGGCAAAAAGAGATCTTTAGAACTTGTAGCTGGAGGAAGAGCTTAAGACGCGGAGAGGAATTCGTGTATCCATATTCCCAGCTTAATATACATCACAAGAGCTATATGTGCCCCAGGTCCCCACAATCAAAGCGCCGAATGACGCATAAAATAACTCACCACGCCACCGCGAAGTATGTGAAAGTCCTCATGCACAGCACACTCAAAAACAATTCCGATCAATAGCCATATCTCGTATTGTTGTTGCGCTGAGGCGAGCCAATACAAAGCCAACGTAACAAAGCAAATAACACTCAATTCTGACTTACAGTTACTCTCCCATATTCACTGCATAACTCTCGCCCGCGTACACATCCCACGATGCTGACCAAGCTTAATGCCCGATGATGCCTTGAGCTTTATAGGGCTCCTCAAGGTATTTAATTTCCTCCTCGGTTAACTGTACATCAAGTGCGGCTGAAGAACAAGCGCATTGATCAGTGTCAACGTCTCGTTATATGGGCAGCATTATGGGAGTGTGCCTTACCGATGTTTTCCTCAAGATGCTTCATGCTGGTAGCGCCGATGATGGGCGCGGTGACACCTAATCAAGTAAGAAAAGGTAAGTATCAACTTGATTAAAAGTCCTCCTGGAGGAAGGCAGGAAGACTGAGTGAGAGCTGTACACCGCACCTTCTTTGGTCAAAATCCATGCAAACGCAATTTGGGCCATGCTGTGTCCTTTCTTCTTCGCGAGCTCCTCTACACTATGGAACAAGCAAAGAGTCAGACGACGAGACACGAGGGGCAAAGGAAATAAGATGGGAATAAGCATCCGACTCACCGATCCACGATCTCCTTTGTCCCAGCTCCACCCCTGTATTGGTTAATAATCCTATATCGCCGATTCTCATCAGCTTTTGCACCCACTACTGCAGTTCCTTGAAGCACGCACCAATCCACCTCCCCACGACTTGTAGCGGCCAAATCATTGAACGGACGGGACAGCACTCCACGTCCTAATGGTGACCATGGGATCACTCCAACACCAAAGTGCTAGAAAACCAAGACAGGAAAGAGAGGGAGCAAACGGAGTGTGGTCAGGCTGTGCTACCGATCGCATTTAGAGAAGTTGTTCACTTTGAGGGTTGGGAGCATCTCCCGTTCTTCCTCTCTATAAACCAAGCAGTAATGGTTTTGCATAGAGATGAATGGTGTCAATTTGTTGGTGATGGCGTAGTCTATCAAGTTTTTACCAGTCAGCATGTGAACATCTAACGTGTCCCAACTCAGCACTTACTTTGCATCATGTGGACTAGCGAAGCCGATTTGTTGAGTAGGATCGAGTCATGCGACACCAATGTGAGTGCATATATACGGTGAAAGAAGAGGCTGACACACATTGCCAGGCATAGCACGAGCTCATGCCAATGTACCGAACAAGGCCTGCTTGTACGACATCGTGGAGGGCCTGCATCTACAATTTCAAACTGCCCCATCAGCTACAGTAGGAATGGCAGTGTCGCATATCGCGTACCGTTTCGGCAATGGGGGTGTTATCATCGAAGCGGTGCACTAAATGATGAG
>KB722743.1:1195018-1215085 GCA_000349905.1 Volvariella volvacea V23 | reverse complement strand
CGTAAGGCACTGTTCGTATACAATAATAAAAAGAACGCATGCTTACGCTGCAAGACATCTATGTAGTCCAATTGCAAGCGCTCCAAGCTCTTCTTGACCCCGGCGAATATTTGCTATAACAACCGTCGCAGCTGATCAGCTTCGAACTCAAAGTATCGGACAGGCAAAGGAGGGCAGAAATGCGGAGCACTCGGGTGGAAGAAAGAATCACAAATGCACCTACGTACCTTCCTACTCAAACCATGTTGATTGACATACCCATACTCATCGGGATTCAATCCAAATCCGAAGGTGATTCCACGCCCTCGTTCCACAACTCCAAAAATCTGATTGAATGAAAAAGAGTAATAAATCAAAAAGAGCAAGGATTAAATACCCCTATCGATTCTCATACCTTGGTCATTACAACAATCTCATCTCGAGGGAGGTTGAGCTGCTTAATAGCCTTTCCGAGAATGGTTTCCGAAAGACCATTAGAGTATACATCCGCAGTGTCGAATGTCTGGATTCCCGCGTCGTACCTAGAGAAGAATGTTCATCCCAAAAGAAAAGCAAATAAGACGGCTCTCCGGACTCACGCGACCTTGATCTGTTGAATGGCCTCTTCCTCTCCCAGGACCCATCTCTGCCATTCTGGATCACCGTATTGCATCGTACCCAAGATGAGTTTGGATACTTTAAGTCCGGAATTTCCAAGCCGGACTGTCAAGTACCAGGTACGGATACAGCACATAACATGAAATGGAAGTGGGACGCGAGGTGCACAATAAACACAGCGTGAGATAGAGAGCCAGCGTGAAATGAACTCGACGTACCATAGGGAACTCTTTTCTTGTTCAAGCTCGCGGACGACATGTCGCAAAATCAAAGCAGATAAAACTAAACGTCTGGAAGGAGGAGATTGGTGTAAACTGAAGTGTTCAAGAGACCTAGCGAGAGTACCAGCTTATATAGGTCCGAGCATTGCTAGGGATGTTCAAAAATAGATCGCGATCATATTAGTGATGCCTTAAATAGGGAACCGAGACTGAAGTTAGCCCATGAATGCCTTCCATGAAATTGCGTCGGTAGCTTTTGTTGAACAGAGGAATCGAACGCCTTATTGTCCGGCCTTGGCCAAAGCCAAAACCAGAGATTTGTCTACTGTCGAGATTCCAGAGACGGCACAACGACTGGTGAGCTCGACTAGGGTATTCAGTCGGCACATCGACCACCCTTGGCACGTGCTGGTAGGGCTAGAAAGCAGTTGCATGGAGGGTCCTCGGTGGTATCAACGCATTAGAAAGCAAATGGAGTTAACAGTAGTTGGGAAGTTTATATGATTCGTAATACATGATATGGGCGGGAACTTGAGACGCACATGACGCCGACCGAATCCCGAGAGGATGGTGAAACGACTTCCGTAGGTCGAAGGATATCGCCGATCTTCCCCGTCGCGAGCAACATCTGTGAACGAGAATTTGATATGGACCACATTTGATCAACAGGAGTGGATATATATGGAGGTATCAATGGTCGTAGATCCTTTTTCCGTTTGATGGTGACAAAGATAAATGGCCATCGGGCTTCGAATTGAACTACTATCAAAAGATGAGCAAATGGGGTCGGAAAACAACGAAAAACACAACGAACCAAGTACGCTTCGTCCTTTTCTTGTACATGATTGTGCACCACCCACATTCCCTACACCTTATCGGCTCTCTGGAAAGAATTTCATTCTTGGTTCCGTGGTCTTATTTCACTGCGAAGCTGAAGCACAAGGCGTTGCAGCGCGGAATGAGTGCAGGTTGGCCTGCAGAGCAGTCATAGAGATGAGACCGAGATTGTCGGAGAGGAAGTGGGCATACAGCTCCAGGTTCTCCTTCCGCGGTACGCCTGATGTCGAGCGCCCAGTTCCACCGATGTTCGTCTATTCGCTAATCACTCCATTCATCTCTTTCTTGCCCTGCTTCGCCCTCTCCGCCCAGCCTATCCACAACCTTTGCGTCGCTGACTGTTGGCAACTATCGTCGGACAAGGTGCGCCCTTTAATTGCAATCTTAGTCATCGGAGGGCGTTTTGTTTACTGCCCAAGATCCCGGCAGCAGCAGTGACGTCATAGCTGGCACGCCCGCGCCTCCCAGTACGCCTCTTACAGCGAACCTCGACAAGACGAAATGCATCCCATCTATCACGCCCTCCGACGCGCGTCTCCGCGTCAACCTCCACTCCGAGAGTTCAAAGCCATGGCCGAGCTCAGACTGCTAGCATCACCACTCACAAGCTCAGTCAGCACCGCGATAGGCCGGTTGGGCGGAAGAAGTCACCTGTGCACTTTCCCTATTTCGAGGCGTGCGAGCCATCGCGGGCAGCCCTCGATGCCCTTTTATCCATGCCGAATGCATAGGGCGTTCATCTCGACCAAAGACTCTGAACACGGTGAATCGCAAGGGCACACGGTCGAGAAGAAGGACGGCCCGTTCGCATCAAAAGATGTTCAGACTCAGGCTGCCAAGGCTGGATTCGAAGCACGCAAAAGGTCAGACCACACCTGCGATGCTGCTTCCGAGATCAGAGGTGTCGGCGAGAAGCCTCGGGAAAGAGGACAGGGAAATAAGGAAGGCGTGGGGATGTTCGAGCAGGTGGGTGGATTGAGTGGAAGTGCGAAACATTGGGAAGAAGTGGAAAGAGAAAGAGAGGAGGCGGAGAAAGCGAACAAGGACGGGAAGGGGACATGGGTCCCAATGTAAGGAGTCCCAATGTGGAATCACGGCAGACGAGGGAGAATGCGGCTTCGACATGGTCATTCGTGGTATTCCTATGCCTCTTGGTTCAATTTTTGATTTTGCACAACTGTATGCACATGTATTCCATCGACGCAGTGCACATCCCGTAAATTCCATGCACGTTTTGCACGTAGGTGCATGTAAAGTGTAGCCAGGCAAATCTTTCATCCCGATTCAGACCGAAGGCTAAGAAAGATGAACGGAGGCTTCATCTGCACATCAGTATAAATACGTAAATTTTCCTTGAATACCTGTAGTCAAGAGTGGCATACACATAACAGCGATATAAAACCTCACGGAGGAAAAGTAGGAGAGGATCAATATAAGATTAATGCCAAAGGTGAGAAGAGTTGGCTGACGGAAAGCCCAAACAAGGTACATCCTAAACGCGCCGACATGACAGTAGAGGCTGCCTCGGCTCCCCAGTCGGGTGGAGGATGAATGGAGGATGACGGATTTATCGATCCTGTCATCGAAGAGTGCATAAGGGGATCTGTTTGGGCGCAGCTAAATTGTGCACATTCTTGTAAGGAGGTATTAAGTAGGGTAGGAGATCTGGAGGCAAGGAACACGAGGATGGTACTTGTACAATTTCGGCGAGCCACGCATGGCTTGGCAAAAGAGAGCCGCCGCCGTTTGACTGCTCTTAACCTTTAAACTAACACATCTTCAGTTCCTTGCTGCACCGAGAAAACGGGTCTCTGAGTATGGTATAGTTCTATATCAGTCAACTTTGTTGTTCCCTTCAGGTCAAAGCGTATTCGGAACGTATCGACGGTCGCTCTAAGGACGCTAACCCCCTCGCCCCTAGATCGAATAATAGGGGAGTCAGAGTGGCCGTTTTCCGGTCGGCTTTGGACCCCGATTCTGGTTTGTGTCTAGTTATATTAGTTGTAATAAATAAATCACTAAACATGGTGAGGAACAGTAAGAAACTCGGAAACGACCTTGGCAGAACTGAGAAACGACTGCAGAACCGACTCTGGAGTCGGTTCTACGAAGGTCATTTCTGGCATCAAAATCGAAACCAGAACCATGCCTAGAAATGGGGTCGGAAACGGCCAGTATCTTTCATGATCTAAGGCGTTGGCATATTGGGGCAGGATCAGGAGGATTCGGTGCAATGTCTATCGTTTTGCAAATCGCCGTAAACTCCTACAACATACAATGAACCCGATATGCGCATTTAAACGACATAGTGTCCTATTTGATCCTCTTATGCCTTTGATCAATCCCGGCTCAGAGCTTGCTGTGTGACTACCCCACAGCCCGGATTGACCAAAAGACACGCAACAGACCCAAAACAAAGCGAGAGGCAGCAAAAACAAGAGCAATCCCATAATCAAAACACGCCCAACCGCCGCGCGGCTTCCTTCCTCACCTCATCATCCAGCAAAGGCCCTGCAATAAATCTTATCTTTGGCAGATTCCATCTAACCGAGGAACATTCCGGTGTGGGCGTCGCTGTTGATGCCATATGATGGTGGTTGTGATTTCCTGTTTTTGCCGAGGACTTGGTATTAAAACCTGACTTGGCCGAGGGTTGGTCCTGAACCACGCCCGCACACCTCCCCGCTCCGCCAGCACCGGCACCGGCACCAACCACATTCGCGCCCAACCGTTTTTTGAGTGCCTTCAGGCTGTCCTTCATCTCGCACCATTCTAGCTGATCCAACGACTCTAAATTGTTCATGAAAAACCCAAATACGATGTATTCCAGCTGAGTCGAGATGATGGTTGATATGGTTTGAGCTCCCCAGTCGAGTGGGGAGAGAAGGAGAGGGGGGATATTGATGAGGTCTATTCCGTCGATAAAGAGGGTTCGGAGAGAAGTGTTTGATGACAACCTGACTGAATATATGCGCAGGGGGTAAGTAAGGTTAAGGTCAAAATGCGGAGGAGATGGGGGAAAGAAAAGGGAAAAGAATGGGAATACCGAGCGTACCTCGACCGAGATCGGCGAACCAGAGGAGTGTGAGGTTTACTAGCGAAGGACCAAGCGCGGTGATGAATTCTGCAGAGGCATCGCAGACGTCGATACTCGTGGGTTGACCCAGTGTCAACGTATGTATCTTGGGCAGCTCGGAGGACGAGAACTGGTTGAGCCAACACAGGACGTCATAAAGCATCTGGTCTTCCAAGCTGAGATAGAGCGTGGTGAGAGATGCAGGAAGAGTGTATTGAGACGGCGGTGGGATGTTGTCGTCTTCTGGCCATGACCCTCCGTCGAGCGATAGAGACTGTAGGTTTGGTAGGGAGGTGATCGTTGCGATTAGGAGAGAGAAAGGGGAGAAGACAGGTTCGTAGAGCATGAGGCGCGTGACAGTCGAAAAGTTGGCAGAAAGGGACATGTGCAGAGGCGAGAAGTGGAGATAAGGACTGTCGATGTCCGTGACGTATTCAAGCGTTAGCTCGCGGAGTTTGGTGTACCCAGTCATCGCGGGTAGATGCTCAGCCACCCATGGCCAGTTTTTCGAGTTGCTCGACCTGTACGAGCTGGGCGACCAACGGTTCTGGTTCTGGTTACTCCGATGCTGACGCAGGGTCAGCGAGCGTACACATTTCGACGAGACGATGGTTGAATGTGGGTTTTGTTGGAGATTGAAGTACTGCCGATAGGACTTTGGGCGCAGGTTGATCTTGTGGAAAAGGTGTTTTCGAGTTGGTGCGACCCAAGCCTTCGAGACCCGACTGCACGCAACAAGTGATTTCGGGTCATCGTGGAGGTACTGCACGATGATGGAGATGATCTCTGGCGGGAAGTGGTTGATAAAGGACATGGTATGTATTGCGGGCATTGGGGGCGGGGAAGAGGAATATTGGGACTCGGGAGGGTACTTATTAATTCCTGCGGGGATTATTAAGGGCAGGGGCTGTGGCGGTCTAGACTCTGAGCGGTACCACATGCTGTCGCCCTTCCATTCAGTTTTCCTCCATCCTTGCCGTTCGGTCCAGACAAGTCATCCACGGAGTTCAGCTCTCTCGACAGCCTCCCTGGTGGGTCGCATTCGAGACCGCATGATGACGTCCCATGATTGGTTCTAAGCGGAATAACAGCCTTGATACCGGCGACATTGTCATTCATTTTGTTTTCCGGGGCTAGACCGTGCGTTCAGAGTCATCGGCGTTGGCGATGCGTGCACGAGGTGATTGGGTTTACAGCGACGCAGCACCATCGTCGAGGGTTTCACTGCGGAGACATGGTTATCAACAGACGCTTGTCCAAATTGGTTGTATTATGAATCATCTTCGGCCGTGATTGGCTTTCAAAACTTGACCAATCATGTATACGTTAGGTTAAAAGTAACTTTCGATGCAAACGACAAACTTTAACTCGTATGCAAGAGCAAGGCTTTGACCCGATACCAGCGCTTGACCTGTACATGCAAAGCAGTTGTTACTTCGCGGGAATGGTAGTCTCTGGCACGGTAGGTGCATTTCTCCTTCGTCCGCATACCACCAGTACACGGTGCGTCTGGATCGCTTATCCGACCCGCATTCTGCATCACATTCCGCTAGTAATCTCTGCGTGTCAACGCCCAAGTCGATGCTATACCGATCCACGTCATCTGCCTGTTAAAGGTTCAATTCTAGGTCTAGACTTCGTTTGACCCTCAATCGCGTTGTCATTCAGTCTTCTATCCAAATTCGATCTCAATCAAGGGCAGTTTTCCAGACTTCGATGACCTTGCAATTGGGTGATTTGGGAATGATCGTATGGCGTTGATGATGCGATGCCTACTCAACTTTTCTCTGTTGACAGCCATGAGAAAGTGGGATTGCATGGCATACACGATCTATGTATAGGCCTAGGGAAGTAAATCATACTCGAATCGCAACACCACCTATTTTAACTGTAGCTTATTGCCCATGTAAGTTATCCCTTATGCTGGTATATATCCGTACTCACAACTTGGGATTGTCGTTTTTGTGTTACTTTTCTCTTGATGGATATCAAACAAACTAAGGATGCGATCCATTGCTTCTTCATCTCTTTCCACATGATAACTGTAAGAAAGAAGAAACCGGGAGTTCAGAGAAGGTCGAGGGAAGAATGAAAGTAAGGACTGGTAGGGTGTGAGGTTGCTGTATCTGACACCAGCGTGCTCTCTCCCTCTATTTCTATATCAGAACTCTTTTGGCAATCTAGCCCCAACACACAACAGAGATTACTTTGTCATCCCATCTTATTTGGAGGCTCAACTGATAACACAATGACCATAACCCTATCAATGTCTAGGGTCTACTGAAGCATGTCACTCAAGGTCTCCTCAGGACAACTCAGCTCATGGCGGATCAGCTATATGTGTGTGGTAATGGCGGCCTGAAACAGCATGGCGACTTGTCTAGTAATACAGCGATTTGTGCAAGAGCATGGAGGGCTTGATGATATTCTCAAGGGAATGGCAATTTGGACTAAGATACGGCAATCCATTGCATAGTGATTGGATGATTGCTCATGAGTCTGATGACTAATGGCACAGTAGCTTTGGTAGCATGCGCTCAAGTATAGAGATGAGTGTTTATATGGGGGCTTGAGAATATCAACTCACATCAAGAGCATCTTAGGATTCGGTGATGCACATATAGCACATAGCAACTTGTAATAGAGTCAGAGGATGGAATACAAGTCTAAAGTACCACAAGCAGTTATCAAAGTATGAAACGGGAACACTCAAAAGTAATCCACACAGCAGCAATCACAGTCAGCAACTGCACATATCTCCCACAACAGCTTCTGTTTGCTCATCATTATCACTGCAGATATTGGCCCTTCGTCAGGGTTTGGGTAGTCGGTTTCATTCCTTCAATGGGTTACCTACACACCAGATACTTGCAACACAAGACATAGGTCTTTCAGGGTGAGCTCGAACACGCGAGTAATGCGAGTTGACTTGGCCATCTATTGCTGCTTCAACTACAGAGCTGGTAAGCTTCCTGCCCGCAGGGTTATGTGACTTCAGCGTCGCTGCTGACTGAGAGCTCATACTGACCCACAATCTGAAATCTTAACTCTGTTCCAATCATCGTCTGCTCCTGTGGCCCAAACAACTAAAATTGGGCACCTGAAGAATGCCATCTTTGGCGATGATGCTCCCCTAGCCCCAGTTTATAGGGGCGGCTTTCATAGTAATGAGTATTTTGGTTCTTCGGAGGAGTATTTCACAAAATCCAACAACGCCGCAACACGGCATAATTGCATATCAATCCAGTGTTTGGGCAATCTCCCATCATAGATCGTGCTGTAAGTCATAGCCAACTATGTCTTGTGAATGCGCCCGCCGCGACTCCCATTCTACTTTCTCAATTTTCCCCCCAAATAGTATAACATTACACGACAGATCTCAGATCTCAGATCTGATCATAGATTTGTGGGATATATTATTTCCCCTTGTCTCTCTTCCTGCCCCACCTATGGAGTCGAGTCGTCCTGCCAGAAATGCCTCCCCTAGCGATATTCTGGTCCGACTGCGGGTTCAACCCCTTGCCCCGGAATACGCACGACTCCTGCAAGAGTACCATTCCACTTTCATGGGCTGTGCGGGGAAGGAGGAGGTAGACATTCTATCCGGACTCGTGTGTATCGCGATATCGCAAGGGGTTCGCGGCGCTCGTCCTCAAATAAATATGGGACTTCTCGAGAGGTATGTTCCTGTTTACCGTTATTAGCTTGATAACTCACAAGTATCAGGACAATGAGGGAAATCGATAGTGCGTCACAGAAGATCAATACTGCGCAATGGTGGAGGCGATGGTGGAGGCGATGGTACTATACCCTTACGGCCCAGAAGTGGGACTCCCAATTATTGCATTGTTGGGAGGTATGTCAAGTAAACAAATCAGGAGCAATAATGCTCAAGCGACATATTAGGGTCCCCATGGCGCATTGAACACTGCCATCACTGATGCACGCGAACATCTTAGGCAGTTGATTCCTGATGAAGCTGAGTCCGACCGCGGCTTACCATCACCCAATGCCCACTTGTTTCGCAGTGCCAACGTTAATGTAAATGGAGGAAATATGATCAACATCGTTGTAATAAACGTGGATGTGAGGTCCTCTGAGAGTGCCTCAAACTAACTGTGATTTGAGCCTCAGGAGAATGCTGATTTGTATACCGGTTTTAGCAATTGTAGATCATATTACTTCATGATCATGGCCAGCACCCGAGATTTTTTCCTTTCCTTTCTGCATAGCCATGCAGACAATTCTCAATTTGGAAATGAAGTGATGGAGGTGAGAGATAGGTGCTACTAGTTAGTTGTTAACATTCCCTTGTGTTTTCCAGATGATTCCATACCTTATCTACTTAATATCTATTCGTAGAAGACTTGATAATTGATTTGTGTTTTGACCTCTGGAATCCGAACCTATACTCGGGATGGATGGGATTTAGCGGGGATTCGGGCTTCACACCCGGACCGCCAAACCGTGACGTCGCACCTTGCCTCACCGACGCTCTGACAGATTCAGATGGCTCATATTCCCAGTGTCGTCCCCTCTCCATCTAACCACCACCACCATTAGTATAGCTTTCTCATAACTCGAGGTTACACAACCATGGCCGCTGAACAGCCGGTCCCTGTCTATACTAATCTCACGGACCTCTACGGGAGTCTCGGTACCTCGCTCAATCATGCCTTGCGCTGGAATAACCTCGTTGAAGAGTTTGAAAGGAGGTTTGGAAGGAAACCTGCATATATAGCTAGAGCGCCAGGAAGGGTAAAGTAAGCCCTTGCTATCCAGTTCCATTGATGAGGCATGGCTCATCAGTTGATACGTGGTACATTATAGTCTCATTGGTACGAATCATCGAATGGACAGGGAAGTAAAGTTTTGATATGGCACTCATCTCAGGAGAGCACATCGATTACGCATTGTTTGGCGTATTGCCTGCTGCAATTGAACGGGACATTTTGATTGCCTGCGCACCTCGACCCTCCGCTGATGCTATGCACTCACACGGCATCTTGGTTCCCGGAAGCGTCACAATTCAAAACCTCGATTCCAAGTACCCACCTCACATCTTTGCGCCAGAACGGAGAACGACGCTGAGTACAACAGAGATATGGGATTTAGATATCAACACCAAGGAGCTGAGATGGGAAAGCTATGTAAAAGCAGGCTATTATGTATGTATCTTTTATCTCTATCTCATCTACGTCAGCATTCGAAACTTACGTCCTGGTTTTGCTTATTTTCAATGTTCAGGGAGTGCTCAATCGGTACTTTCCTCTCGATTCTAAATCTTCACTGGACGAACCTGTATCGGTTGATATGTTGGTTTCGGGGTCGGTGCCTGCAGGGTCTGGGCTTTCGTCAAGTGCTGCCATGGTGGTAGCCAGCACGTTGGCGCTCTTAGCCGTCAATGGTAAAGTGAGCATATGCATATGTTAACCATCTTGCCTTCTTGTATCGTGCTAAAAGCGATGAATGCGCAGTTAAGGGAATCTGGACTGCAGAATTCATTAAATAAAGGCGACTTGGTTCGGATGGCAGTGGAAAATGAGAAGCGCGTTGGTGAGTCATCAGCACACTTTATAAATTTCTTTCCTCTTGAATTGCTGACTGTCAAAATCGATCCAGGTGTGAACAGTGGGGGGTGAGTCTCACGGAATCTATATTAGCATATACATGAAGCTCACTATCTCCTGCGTCTTTTCTTCTGTCCCGACTGGTTATCATACAGGATGGACCAAGCTGCGTCGGTCATCTCTACACCCGGCTCAGCACTGTACATCTCTTTCTTCCCGTCTCTGACTGCATCGCCTGTTCCGTTGCCTGCTGGAGCGGTGTTTATATGCGCAAACTCGTAAGTGCTTTCAATGACGTGTCACATCAGATTTCATATCTGACACAATTTCAATTCGCTTCTCCGACCTATCTTTGATCAACTCCCACTTTCGTATGTCTACTATCGCAATTGTGAACGACAGATTGGTGGTATCTGATAAGTTGGTGACTGCCAAGAAAGGTTACAACTTACGAGTGGTCGAGACACTCGTTGGTGCCAGGATTTTGGCTAAACTCTTAGGTGTAAAGATTGGCGAGAAGGAGAAGATAACATATCGAGAAGTCGTTGGTCGATATGCACTAGGCCCCAAACACGACCAAGCTGAATCGGCAGATCAGGAATTGAGCGAGGAGGAACTTCGGGATGCCTTACAGAAATTGAATGACGAAGAAGTTCTGAAGGGCTTAAAGCCCATTAAGAAGGATAATGAAGGCGTCGAAAGTGAAGAATTAGGTGTTACGATGGAGGAAATGATTGCTATGACGGGAATGAGTCCAGGTGATTTCCACGATGTGTACTTGTCCTGGGTTGATGGTGAGTTTGTCCGAACACGTATTCTAGTCACCATTGGCGCTGATGAATGTATTGATTACCTTAGTCGAAGCAACGCACTTCCAGCTATACAAGCGCGCGAAGCATGTCCTCTCTGAGTCTCTTCGGGTCCTGCAATTCCGACAAGCTTGTCTGGAAGCAAGCAACGTCAAGGATCTGGCCGGCTCACTTGATCAGCAGATCACACTACAAGCTTTAGGAGGATTGATGAACGAATCTCAAGAGAGCTGCTCAAAGCTGTTTGAGTGCTCGTGTCCCGAGTTAGATCTATTGACGAAGTTGGCGAAAGAGGCTGGGGCTATCGGGAGTCGTTTGACAGGTACGGCCTTGTTTAGGATTTCACGGGCTATATCCTCCTTCTAATGTTTTACATTTTTACCGGTGCTGATCGAATGATGCAGGTGCTGGATGGGGTGGTTGTACAGTCTCTCTTGTGAAGGACGATCAAGTCGATGCCTTCGTTGCAAAGATTAGGGAAACTTACCCTGCTTACAAGGAATTAAGCGACGAGAAGTTTAACGAGGTTGTTTTCGCTACTAGACCCAGTTCTGGAGCTTGTGGTGAGTCCTCGTTCCTTTTGCTTTGTAAAGGGTTTATTCCAACTTGACACTTACGCTTCCCCGCATACAGTATATAAATTTGATTGAGATCACGAAGGGTATCAAGAAACGAAAGAAGGGACGCTTGTAACTTTATCTGTCTAAGTTTATCTAGTTTTTGTGATTCATAAGCCTGTCGCTGATCGCTCTACCCGTGCCCGCCACCTAAAAAATAGGGTATAGGCACCATAAATATTCTCTATTCACCAGTGCAGTGTTGACTTCAACAACCCTTCAACCTAGAATTTTCGATTGACATTCCGTAAATTTTGGGTCGCCAGATACACGGTCCCGCACCGTGACACCACGAACCAATCCTGATTCTCCTGGCCAGATGCTGAAATGGCACTTTGGCACCGAAATGTCCATATTGATGCCTTATTTCCAGTTGACACCGAAGTCCTGGATTGGAAGTGCCAGGATGAGATATGTTACTGGTGCCATGGTGTGCCTGGAACTCCCAAGGCTGTGTTCATCCTCCGTCGGCGACATTTCCATGCTGGAACTCTGGAAGCCCAAGAACGGATATATCATACACTGTAATACCTTCACCAGGATGCAGAGGGTGTCCACGTTGCGCTTAATCTCGCTCCACAAACTGCGTCTTCAAAATGGCACTTCCGTCCAGGCTGCCTCATGCTCCGAGTCCTGAGAATGCCTAAGGTCATAACTTAGCATAGTGCTATAATGCTGAAACTCTGGGTGCCTCTATCTGTCAGGAGAGCTTCTAAGGCTTCAATTTTCTAACTACTCGTTGTGTAACGCTCCACCTCTCACAACTGACATAAGTGGGCTAATTCAATGGGGTATAGAGGCTTCATAAATGCAACATGGAGCGTAATCAATGTGGGTTGTAATGCTTTTTCATAACCACTAATTTGGGGTTGGGACACCTCCCCCCCTCCTATATATAAATACATTCCCATTTCACTTCAATTTCAATTAGCCTTGAGTATCCCTTTTTCTCTTGCCTCTATTGATCTCTGACCTGCACGCCTTTGCTCGTAAGCTAACCCTCTTATTCCCGTTACAAAGGTCCTGATTCGGCTACATGCAAAACAACGCATTTTAAAAGCCTGATAAGCAAGTAATCACGTTGGTGACTATGACCCATAATCAAATCACCTTCGGGATTAGTTTCCCAATGATGTTGACTTCCCTATTGGCCAATCAAACTTTCAAAGTCCTCGCAACGTTTATCGCAATCCCTATCATATTCGAGTTTGCTGCGGGCTGTGTTGATAATAAGTTGTGTGAGGTGCCTGACGATGTTGGTCAACAGATCAGGAGGGGACAAGCCAGCTAATGCCATTCCTAGTACACTGTCAGAGCCGAAGATCATTATTTCATAGAATTATAAATCGTGACAGGCTGTACTATACCAGCAAGTGACATTACGTCCCTCGCCATCAGGATTCGATTTCAAGGCGTGTTGTACTTGAAGAAGATCCTAGTCCAAGATGGATTCCATGCAGCTCCAATTAGAGTCCAGCAGGTGGAAGTGAAACAGCCATAAGGCGTAGCAATACGTGTCTTATTAGCATTTGAACTCCATATCGATGTGAAGAAATGTGATATTAGCACGGCGTCCTCGTAAATATCGAGTTGCTAGATAAGAAAAATCATTCAGTGAAATCAATTTCAATTCTTATGGTTAGGCGCTGAAATGCCTCGTTTTGGCGAGGTACTGCTGCGTTTCAATCACAAGGATACCGGTGACTAACAAGGTGAAGAGTTTGACAGAATTAAGGGTTAGAGATAGGGGTGGGGCTAAGTACCTATACAGATAGGAAGTAAAGCAGACGCTCCACCAGCCTTTTCGTGATCCGGTGCTCATCGGTGCCAGAATTTTCGGGTGATACTCAGTCGTCCAGCTAGCGCCCATTGCAGATGTTTCTCGTTGACTCTGGGATCTGAGATGAATATCGCTGACGTGTTGTGCTCAATTGGTGCCGGATTATCGTTAATGATTGGTACTGGGACATAATAGCAATTGACGTGGGTGTCAATTATCCAAAAGCAAATGCGAAAGTGGATGCAGGTACCTGGGGGTCGGATGATGCGAATACTCCCGATGCTTAAGCATACTTGTGGTTGAGTGTAAGTTGCTATGACAGCGTTAGAGTTCATGACAATGAGGGTCCAGGTACTCTGATAACTTGAGGTGGTCCAAAAGCGGACACCTATATCGCGTAGGCAACTGGAAGAATTAGGTTTTGGTTTTATAATCCCACCTTTGCTGACTGCAAAGGGGCTTGCCATAATGCTGTAGGATTTATTAGTTAATAGTGAGTGATAGCCAAGGCGCTAATGGGTAGACAAGTGACCACAAATCTGTTATAGTACATCGTAACAGCTTAATTCGATATACACGCCAGAAACCCAATGACAATATCAGGATACCCGTAGGACCTACATGTGGTGGCACTTTGAAGAGAGAACGAATATGTAAAGAGTATACGTGGCCATTGTAGACATGTCATATGTTACGATCAGTCTCTTACCAAGGAGCGGTAGATGATCTTCGACTTTGCAGTTGCGCGTCAAAGCATATCCCCTTCGGGGATGCATTGGGACTATAATTGGGAGCGTCTTGGACGCCGTCTCATTGACACGACAACAGCTTGAGGTAAGTATTATGCTTTAATAGGACGCCTCAAAGCGCAGGGTCGACTAGCGCTAGATGCGGAAAGGACGTACCACAACAGGACTAAGCAAAGGAACGGCGCGTGTTTGGTGCTGTAGCTGATGCTGTAGCCGTAGAGCGGTTTATTGAGGCGCGTCTATTCCGAGTTTCCGGTGTTAATGATGTGATCCCTTCCTTAACAGCGAGTTCCTGAGATTACTTGGTGGTGCTTATGAAATGAGGTATTCAACACTAATAGCTAGAACGCCATTTAACACTCCCTACTCATGTCTGGATATATGCTTGAGCAGCCTTGGGTGTGTGTTCAAGCGACATTGGAACGTGGGTAGCTTAACATCGATATCGCAAAAAGCGAAATTGTTGGTAACCTCCATCAATAATCCCCGGCGCGTGGATTTAGAATCGCACTCGGGCTCCAATAGGGCTCACACAGTATGTATGACAATAAGGGTTGGAATCATGGTCTCCGCAAAAACCAGGGCACTAAAACGGGACACCGCCTGCTGGCTCGGGTACTTCAAGCGCAGACAGAATTAGGTGCTTTCGTCGATGATGAGGGTGAGGTCTAATACGTACTAGCGCCTGAGAAGGCCTTGGAATTCTGATGGAGACGCCCGTTCAGCGCTCAGCTTCAGATCTTGACCGCGAGGCTGTGAGACTCGATCAGATAGCAGTCAAGGCGGAAGCACTGGCACAGGCACACTTCTAGCGCTCTGTTTGTTAGGGTAAAAAAGTTTTGGTCAATGCTTATAGACTTGAGTCTTTGCCTTTGCGAAATGCCCACAGAGAACACACTGGGTCAAGCGATCAATGAAACAATCATCTCCAAACTCTGGATCCGACCGTCAGCAAACAAAGTTCTCCTGATTCTTGCTCTTCTCAGTGCAACTACTGGAACATATACCTGCTTCACGAGCATAAGCTCGCCTTTAGGCGCAGGTCAGCAGGGAGACCTAGGTTATGCGGATCAAAGGGTGGGTTGTTTCTATCACGTTAAAGACGTCCCATTTACATGCAGCAGGGAATTAGACGCGCCCTGAGTAGTGCGTTAAAACGCTTGACGCGATTATTTTACCGCCGGCCCCAGCCAGATCCAAAACCAAAGCCAGACTTACCTCCCTCAAGTCATCCACCCAGCAAGGACCCAGAGACACATCCCTCCGCCTCACTCAATACACGTACCTTCGACACGGCCACGGTCTTGAACATTGGTGGGAATATAACACACAATATATGGGTTACGAACGTCCCGTCTCGCACAGGAGATTCGTTACCACCCACTCAGCAATTCCGGTGCCCTTGCGAAGCCCATCACAGCTACTAGTATTGTAAATTAAAGTATTCTGGTCTTCATTACCGATTGCGAAGCTTCTGATGAATTCAGTGCTAACCGCAAGGCCTCATCTACGGATCAAACTCCTTTTTTGCTTAACTCAATATGCTAGTCTTCCTCGTTTATTGTTTAGGTTTACGATCCATTGAATATTGTATGTCTGATGCATGGCCGTGTGAGGCCTCAATGTCGCCATCGAGTGTAGGTGAATATAAGCATGGTTGGCCGAGAATGCAGTGTCACAGTGTCACACTCTTGCACGCTTCCTTCCCCCCTCGACCATCCAAGCCAGCACTTTTAACTTGTTAGCTGTGGATTGACACTCTCTGCTCTCGACTTTCAGCTCCATTATCCTCCACCTATCCGCCACGTTCGTTCGAGATGGATTTCCAACTTGTCGAACACCAGGACAATGAATAGAGAAGGTTAATTATAGCCGTAACTCTCTTCATCTGAGCAGGCCGCTTGTGCACAGGAAAGGAAGGGCCTGTCGAGCTAGGCAGATGCTGCGATTGCCACAGACCCTATTCCCGCAACCCGGTGCCGGATGGCATGATTTTTAATGGGTTGTCCAACCAAATAAAGCTTGCCATCACAAGGCTGTGTCTCCACTGGCCAACCGGGTTTTAAGTGCTGTCGAAGAACCGCTTTGGCGCCCGTTCCCTTTGTTGTTGTTGTTACGACCCTCACCCCCCAACACACTGCCCACGTTCTCCCTTCCATTGACCATTAGCTGGACTACTGTTCCAACACCACTCAGGCCAATCGTCCTCCATCGCCTCTCTACCCCCCTCGGTTTTCATTGGTTTTAGGCTTGAATTTCTCCATTCGCCATGCCATCGACAACGGGCCACTATGACCACAATCTCCTAGCTTCGGCGCCAGCGGCGACGAAAAAGCAGCTCCAGGTGTGTTAATCCAGTGAGGGCTTGTTCGTATTCCAAGTTACTCATGTTATCCTCATTTACCTAGCAGTTAAGAGATGACAGTCTGGTCTCTATCAGACTCACCCCACTCGCATCACGTCCTATATCTTTTGTGCGAATACTCGTAACCCCTAACCAAAAACGTGTGTGTACTGCACAAATGACAATGATCATCGTGGCATCTTTTACTCCGCATATCGTCCTGTAACTTGTCAGGATTACGACGATGTCTCTACTTTCGTCCACATCTCAAATGCCCAATAGCTGTGCTTTGGCTGTATCGTACGGCCACCGGGTATAGTTTGTAGTCAACGCATCATCGTAAAGTGCTTCACTATTCACGAGACCTGCATAAAATGGATAATCATTAATCGAAAGAGATGCAATCCACAATCTTAGTTTAGCTCTGCAATTTCTCGTGTGGTGAACATATACGTAAAATGCAACCAGATGCACGAGTCCAACGAAAAAGAAGAAAATGGTATAAAAAGGAAACAGAAAGAAAAGAGTAAGAACACCGTGACCCATCTCTGAATCATCTAACCAGCGAGATACATCGCAGGTCCGGCAACGATATGCTTATTGACCTCCGACAAATTGAACGGCGTGACATAAAGGTCGGTATCAGTAATCGCAATGAACCTGTTTCCGTCCCATTCATCGTCAGCGCTCAGGAAATCCCGCGTGGTAGAACAAGGGGAGGGAAGACAGAGGGTGGAGCAGGAGAAGGGGGTACGAGAGAGAATGGAAAGGAGGCTCACGTCGTTCCGTTGATGAGTGGCGCAGTGTGATCCCCATAGACCCTCAGGTTTGGTTGAATCGTCGTTGCGACGGTCTCTTTAACGTTGATGAGCGGGGTATACGTGATGTTCAATTGATTGATCCAAATAGCGAACTAGGAGGTAGTAAAAGTGGACGTGTCAGCCATCAGTCGCCATAGACGGAAGAAATTGGATTGAGTGTTAACGGAGATAACAAAAAGGAAAAAAGGAACGGTAGATGGAGGGAATCCGGAGCGCGAAAGACCTACTTTAGCTTCTCCAGCAGTCGTCGTTGTCGTGTAGCTGTTGTTGTAGCTCGTCTTGCGTCCCGGTAACTCCCAATTCAGAAGCACCTCTCGTCCAGGGAATGAAAGCGGACGAGAGCGGTTGTGCGTAATAGCTGGAGCAGTGTTTTCGCCGATGATAGGGGAGTTGATAACCCCAAGCGCTTCGGGGTTGTTCTGTTGGATGACGAGGGACACAAGGTGAACATGGTCAGCAACAGCATTAATCAAATTATTCGGAGTGCAGAAGTCACACCAAAACGTGGAGAGTAGGGAATATTTGCCATTCGATGCGTGGGTTCTCCGTGGGACAGCTAACGAGGTACGGGGAGAGTAAAGTCCAAGCCATAGACTGCGTGATACCCGGCAAGAACCAGATCTGGTATCAGCGAAAAAGATGGAAGGTGGTTGACGGTCAGCATTACAAAATACCAGAAGGAACGAGAGAGAATGAAGACAGCATGAAGCCATTCAGACTTACAGGCATCGGGAACAATCCCTCAAATTGTCGGAAAATCATTTGCTGACGAGCCTCGGTGGTGATGGATTGCAGAAGCAAAGTAGCGGCCGCGCGGGAGTTGAGGTGTTCCAAGAAGCCGTATACACCAGATTCTCCCCAACGGGTGAGCTAGGGTGATTGGGTTGGAGCATTAAGAGTTAAGAGGAAAGGAGACAATCATGGGCGAGAAGATGGCAAGCTGATGAGTTGACGAACGGGAGAGGAGGGCGTGGGGCTGACGCTCACCTTCTGACAAAAATCGACAAATCCCCTGACCGTCTTGAATGGATACCTGTATGTACATGGCTTAGCCGCCCGAGCTAAACGTCACAAGTCAGTACGGTCGGTATCGTTAGGGTAAATGCTCAGTACTTACGCCCCAACATGTTTGAAATGAGCGTAGCATGTCCAACTTCCTGCTCAGCCATGAACTGTATCAGATACCTATCCTCCGGTCCTAATCCAGCAGCGTCGAATTCTTTATCTGAGAACTTGGCCAATCCGTAGTGGAATAGGTCGAGTTCGATCCATTCTTGGTTCAGGGCGAGGTTCTGTAAGATACACGGAAGAGCGCGTCAGTGTTGAACTTGAAGATGGATTTAGGTAATGGAATGCTCATGTGACGGTGGTGTTGACATATATAGCGCATCAGATGCGTTGGCACGTAGCAGTTACCAACTGGCCACAAAGAGGGCCGAAGAACCGAGTTTGAGCGAAAAGAGGGAGGCTTACCAACGACTGGAAATCAAAGTCACTCAGAGGTGCGTATCGGGGTATCTCCCCGTTTGTGCCTATTCCACCAGCAGGGGTAAATGGGCTTGCAGCTTGGACGGGTTTCTTCTTATAAGGGGTGGCAATAGCAAAGGACGCCAATGCTAGGATGAAGACGAGAACCTGGAGCTTCATGGTGGTTGGAGGTTTAGGAAATCAGGATCGCGTTTTTGCGGTTTATACCAGGAGGTGGCTGGTATTGATTAGAGCATAGTTCGAATTGAAATCTAGACCGGGAACGCGATTTGAGCTGCAAACCAGGAAGGCACGCGGGTGGGCACGGACCAGACACACGAAAAGACACACGAGAAGGGGGTAACACCATAGAAGCAGATCATTGGCAAGCTTCGGACCCCCTCCATTTTGCGAGACGAACATAGTGACAAAAGACCATGGAACAGTGCTACTTCTCAACCAAAGTCACTGGCACAAGTCCAACTAAGCATTTGGCTCTGCAACTAGCGGATAGAAGACGTACAGAAAGCAACTGTGGTGTGAGCCTTCCAAACAACCGCCCCGGAAGTCGTTTGGTCTCCTGTATTCGAACTTGACACAGGTTACTTGCATGTGATCCCACGACAGCTGCTGAGAAGGATCCAATCGTTCTCGATCGCGAGACGCATGGAAAATACCACACTAAAGATGAAGGCGGGTGAGATAGAGAAGAACCATGGAGCTAATGCCTACCATCCTTTCCTCCCTTTCCTGGCAGTTGAATTGTCATCTAAGTGAAGCACCCCCCGCATCTCCACCATGGTCCAAAAATAACAATCAGCTTGGAGAGCTGCGACCTTGAAACACATCGGCGGGTTCGAGACAGCTAGAGAAAATAAGGTTCCACCTCTGCAACTAGCGTTTCGAATGAGGCGGTCCATGAAATAGCCCATAGCCTGAAATAGAGGCAAAGGAAAGTGGGGCGCTAGCACAGCACCTGAGCAAGAGAGCAGATGCGAATGCACATCTCAACGGAGTCGTGGTGCATGTGGGCGTTGCGACAGGTGAAGACAGATAATGAGGAGTAGCGTCACGTCACTGTGTTGGTTCGATTGGATAACGTGCAGACTGGGTGAACGGCGGCAACGGCATGCCTAATTTGTTTGCCCCTCCATCCGCGTGTTTCCAGCAAGGCAGGCA
>KB722743.1:1171161-1194918 GCA_000349905.1 Volvariella volvacea V23 | reverse complement strand
GGCCGTCTCTTCCAAGTCTCTTCATCGTTGTCCACGGCGAGCTAAATAGATAAGATCGAGCCACCTACCCCGCCGGACGCCTTACCTCACTGTAGCCAAGTTTTCTGTCCATCAGATTCGAGTTTCCGTCTGGAATCCGTTATGAGAATGCCTTTGTCTCGTCATCATATAGTCCTCGGCGTGTGATGACATCGCGGTACGCTACTTCTTTATGCGTCTTCCCCGTGCATGGCCCCTGCTGCTCGGGATCTTTGATTCATCCCATCGAATTTAGGACGCTTCGCTATCTAGAAGCAAGTTCACCTCACATTCAACATCAAACGGCGACCACAGTAGTCACCCTCCGATTTTTTGTACATATGGAGGACTGCCGCTCGACCTAGGTTCAAAATTGGCCCATTTCGAATCAATAGTACCGGCTATACTGAATTCCAAACCAAAATCGACCTTATTCTTCCTGGCATTACTCGCGCTCTCCTTCAACCACGTTGCAAGATTCGGAACGAGAGTAAGATTTGGAAGAACAGCTCGTGAGGTTGAGAGAATACATGTAATGAGTGTTAAGTAGGAGCGTGATAATTGGAGGACGAAAACCAGATAGTATAGAATGTTGACAATTGACATATCTGCATTTGGTCAAATTGCCATGATAACGTGCAAAAAAACTCCAAAAACGAATGCATGCACACAACGTAATCACAGACCGGGTGCCTGCAGAAGCAAGAATCATAGGTATATTTGTCGTAGAATAAATGCCATTGCGGCATATGTCACTGACAGTTGTTTCGCTCAAAACGGATAGTAGCAACCGAGAATCGATGACTTACATGCCGATTAAAGGGTATTACGAGGAGGTTGAGGAATTGGGTTGGAATGTGGGGCGTACGGGGAGTTGGGGGTGAGGTAAATAGTAGTGATTGAATTGCATATTAGATTTCCACCAATAACCGTAACATTGGACCTGTTGAAAGACTCTGCATTATGAGATAACGCAGAGCCTGTCGACGGGGATGCGTTTGGCGTGGTGTGAGGATGAGACGTAGCTGGTTTAGGACTGGGCTGTGGTCGACGATAGGATGATCCCCTGAGGTATTCGAAAAGCCTCAGAACTGCTCCTCCCACAACACGCTTTAGACCCAAACCGTAAATGAAACAACTACCCCATCCTCAGAATAGAGATGCGTACCTTTAGATCCCCTTTTCCTTCGACGTTCGTTGCAGTACTCCCTTCATCTGGGTCAGCGTCTCCCATAGTGCGAGGTACTTTGAACACAAGGCGGATAGTGGCTACGACCACAGCAAGAACGGCGATGTATTTAACGTCACGTCTTGCAGATAAGGTTGCCCACAACTTCATAGTGGCGTCGAAAATGATCTTCTTCAACTTCAAATCCATAGGCTAAACAGGAAGTGCGCAGGAATCACGTGTCAACACTGTAAGGTCGTAATCTATGGAGGCAGTGCGGTGAGTACGAAGCCGGTGAGGGCATGTGTTGTGTGATGCGACCTCGTCAACTTAATACACTACACGCGAAAAGAAAAAAACATACGAGAAAAACAGCAGCATCGCAGTGTGAGGCATTTAGTAAAACCATGCACTGATTCTCAGTTAAGGCTGCGTCAAACGCGACATCAAGCGACAAGGGTGAGCGCTATTTGGATAAGTTTGACATCTCGATTGCGAGAGCTAGCTGAACGCTTCGAGACTTAGAAAAGGTAATGAGCAAAAAGCCAGCCATCTAGCTATTATGATTGATGATATAGGGATGACCCACATAAATGTTTCCACTAATATCTTGAGGACTTCGACAGCTGGTAAGACTCGTTTGATAGGTTGGTTCCTCGTGTCGCTTGTGTTGACGATTCGCAGAGGATGCAGAAAAAACGGAGAACAGGTCTTGCGTATTTGTGTCGCTAGGATTGTATGCACGACCTTGGCTAAGTCTGAGATGAGCAGAGGGGAGTGTTGGGAGTTGCAATGGAGAGGCAGAATGGGGTTGAGGGCAGAACAACAAGCTCACGTGAAAGACGCTCAGCTCCCACCTTCAGTTTGGATGTTTGCGTACCAGGTACCATGAGCCAGTTTGTTGCACCTTCTATTTGTTGTTGTAGGTGCTTGAGCTTTACGCACAGCTTACCGCTGAGTGTCGACCCATGCAAGGTCTGATGGAGGTGTTTCAGACAAATTTGGGACTGCGAGGCTGGACGTGAAAGGTCTCTTTTGAGAGCGAGGCTTGATGGGAAACCTAGGTGGCAGTCCGGACATTTTTTCTGAGCCTCACCCTCTATCTAAGATTTTCACATAAGCGACATGCCTATTTCTCGTATTTCACGACTTCTAGACCTCAAACCATCAAACCAGCTCCAAAGATTTTTTTTTGATTTTTTTTACGATTTTATGGGGGCGCCGGGTGGGATGCAGGGATAAAATTCTGATGATACAAAGGTGCACAAACCAAAACGGGTATTGTCCCTCTAAAACCTGCGCCGACATCGTTCAGGTCCTCAAGATAGGGCAGGATCCACTGCTTGCTGATCCTTTATGCAAAGCGCTACTGATAGTGTATTTGAGGGTGGAACGCACTGCGGTCACGGTTGAGGACCTAGGACGTGACAGGTGGAAGGGAAGCGGAGTTTGAAAATCTGGGACTCTGTCTGGAGGTATGAGTACTGTGGTCTGTAGCCTTGGAGATCTTATGAGGGCGTTTGTTCGCTTAGCTCGGTTTATTAGACCACGACGACGTATGGTGTAAAGCGATGTCATACAATAACGAGCTGGATCTTGTCGGCTCCCCTTTTTGCAGCTGTGACAGCTGTGACAAAACCCTTCGACCGGAGTCCCTCTCATTATAGCAACTTATCAGTTATGGTAAATTACTGGTAAATTTGGTTTTGGTAAGAAAACTACATCAAATTCACGTAACACTAGTGGGCACGGTAGAGAACTCTGTGTAATTCAAATCGAATGGCCTAAGAGCTAGTTAAGGTATCTCGTTGAGAACTGTAGTCCTTCACCTGCGCTTTGTTCAGCTAGCCTCTTCCCCTTGTTACGGCATGCTATCAGTCTGACAGGCAAAGATACGCGTAATAGCAGCCGGACCCAGCCGAATTGAGCTGGATTGAGCTGGATCATATGGGTAATCTGGATCACGTGTGGATAAGTAGTTAGCATTTAGGAAGCGTACACAGCATGGCCGCTGCATATGCCTTTCCGCATCATAGAAGCTACCATGTCACGCGTCACCTAGTCCCTTTGTTATGGTCCCGTGAGAACCTCTTTTGTGAGCAATGGACTTCGCCGTGGACCTTGCAATAAGCGACAAACCCCAGCCTATCATGGCGTCCATCCAATTCATCAGGCATATTCTAGCTGCGGTGCTATGTATATCGAAGTAACTGGAAATAATGGAGAGGACTGCAGCCAGATGTCCTACCTCTCTGTACTCGTAAAATGCGTATCGATGCCCTCAGTGAAAGGAGTGTTCCAGTCGGCAACTGGATTGCGCTTGTGTAAAAGAAACAGGCTACTACGATACCCACTCGTCAAAAAGCCAGATGAGTTGATACGCTCCAAAATCGTGTGGAATCATAATCTAGTACGAAATGCCCATCACATTAACGCCGTATTGAGATATCTGAGGAAAAGAGCATCAATCGGTCTCCATACTGTAAAGATACACAAATATGCATATTTTATAATTAAAATGGTAAACACACGGTAGTCTTCATTTAGTATGAGACAATACCATCGACCGCTCGTTGACCATGCATAATAATATTCATCGTAGGACCCTGCGTTCAATTTCCAGGTTACACCTTTATCGATGAGTTCATTATCCAACAATTCACAGATGATATATCCCCGTTAAATCCATACCCTCTAACCTGAGTATTTGGCGTTTTTCGTTATGAAGGGGGGAGCTAGCCTTTGAGCGCAGAATGCCGGAGATGGAACTTGATGATGATACCGGAATACCGCAACCAGTCACCTTCCTCCTTTCCTAGAACCAAAATATAGGAAAACCACCGAAAAATTTATCAAGCGACTTCGATTCAATGGGGGAGAAGATCCTCATGGTATATTCTGGAAAGTAAGATGATCAAAACGTAAAACCTTTTGAATAGTACTTAGAGAAGCATACGAATATCTATGTGAAAAGCAACTTGCGCTCAAAGTTCTCATTTACAGCTTGGCTGTGGGGTAGGAAATAATGTGTTCTATGTTCGGACTGAAGTTCATGGCAGATGAGGGTACGTACGTATGAAATTCAAAGGGGGACGCCTTCTAGAAAGTGTAATAGAGGTTGTGGATTCGTAGAATGGACTGTTGATATTCTGCACTTGAAGGGGTTTCGCCTCGCCAAGGGGTCGTGTTGGGTAATTTGTGTCATCAGAACGTGGTGCTAGTCAAGGAAGAGCGTGGCGGGACCGGGATCGAATGTAAAGAGGAAGGAGATTAACATGCATGACTGATTGACCCGGAATGGGCACGGGGTTTGGGCTTGCTCGGTATTCCGTCAATAAAGATAATATGGACATTCAATGGGCAGACGGGGTAGTACCCTGCGCCTATATACGAAGAGGGCACGTTGACGAAATGTTTGAAAGATTAAGGTTGCGTTGGACATAGAGAGATTCGCAAGCGGTAGAGCCTGCCACATGATTCCACAGCTGAAGCCAAAGACTTGGACGAGACCACCCTTGTTTACCCTCCGCGTTCAAGCTCTTCTGCGGTGTTGTTCCGCCGCATTGTAAGACTCGATGTCGAATTCTGTAGGGGTTCGTGGGACTGGACTGAGGCACTCAACGACAGTGGTTGAATGGAGAGCACGCCGCAGATGGTGCAGTCACGTTGACGATCCTGGCGATAATACATTATCATATACGAAAGCACAAACGAACCAAGGACAGTGTGACCATAATTGTTATACATAACAGAGGTAGAATCGCAGTAGGCACCTTTGCCCTAACTTAGACGCCTTGGGATGGAAGACGGAGACGAAGGTCACTGACATTGGTTCAAAAACGGGCGGTGACAACTAGAATTCAACAACTCACTCGACAGTCGATGGCTATCGCCAGAACACTAACGGTGTGGTGCGGATGAGGGGCTTGGGGTGAGGTACACAGTGATTGAGTTGCATGTGAGACGACCACCGATAAGCGTCACATGGGAACGGTTGAACGCCTCCGTGTTATGGGAGGGGCCAAGCAACGGATGTGCATTAGGACCGTGATGTGTGTGGAGCGGATTGGGCTTCGGCGTTGGTCTCGGTTGACGATGGATCAATTGTTTTAGGTACCCAGCCATACCATCTTTCAGAGAGCGCTGCAGACCCAAATTACACATAAATCATCTATTGCACCTTTAGAGCAGAAATACGCACGTTTTCATCGCCCTTCCTATCTTTACCTGTTGCGGCAGTATTATCGTCTCGTTCAGCGTCTCCTAGGGCATAAGCGAACTTCAACATATTGCGGGCGTAAATCGCGATGGCGATTAGAAAGGCGAGCCGTTGCAGTATACGCCTCGTCGATGGAGAGGCCCAGAGTTTCGAGATGACACGGGATCTGTCGTTGGCCTTTAGGCGCCAGATATCGTTGGCCATCAGCAAGGCAAGAGCAACACGGATCACGTGGGGAAGGTTTGGTTACGAGGCCCGACCAGCGGGTGTCATGGCGGAGGCAGTGCCCGAGCGGGAGGCTGGCGACCAGGCGGCGCCATCGTACGGTGAATGGCAGCAGCAATGCACTATGAAGTCTCCCTGTGTTGAATACCGAGGCATTTCGTTGAAGGAGAGATAAAGCTTTTCTTCGTCGATTCAACGACCGCGGGATTGCAGGTGAAATTTCATAGCCAGCAATGCTCGGGACGTTCAAAGCTGGATGGGGCGGGATTTGGGCGGGGGTTCAGATGGAGGGGCGGGACAGTCAACAGCTCCCACGGTGATAGCTCCCACGATGCACTGCTATCAATTTTCGCACGCAACCCATCCCGCTGCACAAGCTCAAACCGTCGCTAGATCTGGACGAATTGCTAAGGCATAGAGTTAGCTCTTGAAATGAGGTATCAAAGCTACTATCTACTAAGCGATGGCCACAATACCGAGGACGTGTTCGAGTAAAGGCCAGACTTTGCAAGAGCAATAACCGCCCATCCATAAATGATTGCGCGCCTCAAGACGATAGTCTTAATGTGCAATTCAAGAAAGGGCTTCAGCTTGTAGGTTACAAATAACGAACGCGGTGACTCACGCACATTTCCTATCTGTAAGGATGGGTTAAGACATGCAACGTTTATAGAGAGGTCGGTTTATAGATTGTCGAGTGGACTGGGTTCTACACACTGTGTCGGAAAATTCGGTTCTGTTCTTCCATGTTAATTGAAATAGACAGGATACTGTGACTAATTATACAGGTGGTACAACGGTTTTTTGAGTCGTACATGGGGAGAGGTGGGTGAGAGGAGAGCGAACAAGGTAGGGAGGGAGAGGGGGTTGAGGCTCTGACGAAGCTCGGCACTCATTTTAAAGGGAAGGGGTTGTAGAATACATCGTACAAAAGTTACAAAGCTTACATATACAAGAATTCAGATCGGCGCAGAACTCGAAGCATCTTGCTCGAAACTAGCCTATGCATGCTGTTTTGGATATTTTGGGTGATATTCGTCAACATGTTGTGGTTGACCTGAATGGCTGGTTTTCCAGCAGTGCAGGTATCGTCATTTTCGCGGTTTCCTTGGGTGTTGGGGGAGGCAGAGGTGATAATAACGATGGTGACGTTCTGAAGCTTTGGAAACCTCCCGTCCTCGACAAGTGTCCTTTCCAAATGACTCCAATTTAGACTTTCAAAGTCCTCGTAATTGGACGACGCTGGAACTGCGGGTGAAGATTGGGCTGAACCCGAGGGTGCAGGATGACTTTTGAGGTGTATTTCGATCGACTCGATATGAGGTGAACTGAGCTCAGAGAGGTATACGGGAACAAGATTGTAGGTGATCGATGGCTGAGTTGGTGCATGTGGATGAGGGGTGGTGTTTGAAGGATGAATGAGGCGTATATTTTCTATTTGTAGGGTTCCGGGTGTGCTGGTGTTGACTTGATTTGGATGCGAACAATCCAAAGTCTTAAATTGTTCGGCAGAACCACATCCTGCGGGCGTCGTTAGAATGTAAAACACCAGAATAGGAAGGCCACGAACCTTTCAGCGGCTTGGGTGCGGATGAAAACCCAAGCACGAGATGCCGAAGACCGGGTCCGAGGGTGTGTAGCGCATTCTGAACGTAACCCAGCTCGTTGAAAGTGATGTGGTGCAGACGTAAGCTCTCTAAGCCACGTGTGTTGTGCTCTCCCCTATCCTCGTTCGTGCCACCAATAGTTCCCCTTTTCTCTGTCTTGGAAGCAAGGCAACTCAACACTACCGCAGTCCCGTCCTCTGTCCCAATATCAATAACCCTCAACCCTTTTGGCATACACAAGTTCAACGCGCCTCGCACAGCCTCTGTTCTCAGTTTTGAAAACCCAACTTTGACCCCCAACTCCTCCAAGGAAGGAAAGACTGAAATAATTCGCAAGAGGTCGCGTAGATCGTGAAACACTGTTCCTTCAAAATCGATTCGGTGGATTCGAGAAAGACGCGCCAAGCGGCGAACTATGGCATTTTGCGACGGAGGTGGAATGCTCGTCCAGTCTATGCAGCCGAACTGCAGTGTCTCGACGTTTGAGAACGAGGAAACGAGTGCGGCAGCATCTGAGAGGAAATGCTGATCCTCGATTGCTGAACACCGGTTTGGAGATGAAAGCGCTGTGGTCGAGTCCTCGCTCAGAGCGTGGAGGTGGTTCCAGTACTCCGAGTTGTCAAAGCGGAGAGTTTGAACCGTTGAACGAAATGTGCAACGTTGTGACCGTAAAAGTTGGGAAAATGCCGTAAGGCGTGAAGACGTGAGCTGGAGCCTGGAGAAGAGGTGGTATCTGGTGCGAGATAGCCAAGCGTGATTGACCAGACCGCACGCTCCCAATGAAGTCTTGTCGGAATGCAAGAAGTCGATGGTGTAGTCCACCAATTCTGCTGGCAACGAGCAGACTGCCATTGTTGGTACTTTGCGGGCAGTCGTGCAAAAAGTGGGTAGGTAGAAAGAAAGCTAATCCCAGCGTGGATGGCTTATATAGCGAAATCGCAGCAGGCTGGGCACTCACGAGTGTGCAGCTGGTGTAGTCTAGATCGGATTCAGTTAAATGAAAAGGGGAAGAGTTACGAGGGTTAGGGAACAAAATGCACGAACATGTCAGGCTTGGACAGACCTCATGACCGCTACAACGTCATCGCACGTGAAAACCTGTGGTAAGTGCTGTGGATACGCTAGGGGCAGCCGTCGGTGCAGTGGCGTTGAGGAATGATGTGGTGGATCTATGTCGCACGTTTGGGAACTAAAGATGTCCGAAAGGGGATTGGCATCAGAAAAAACCTGGGGATCCATGTTCGACAATGAGCTCGGAGCATATCAGAAGTAGTTGATGCTGTCAACCGCTGAAAGATATTTCGGTTCAGGAACCTTCAATTGTGGTGCGCAAACGTTGCTGGAACGGAACATCTTGCTGAGATGATAAGATAGCTCTTGAAGGAATTCCCGTGTTGTTACTCGCAACCGTTAGCACCAGCCTTCGCTTGGCATAGGGAGAACCCAGTTTTTCTTGTTCTAGCAGGGCTTGAATGACTGTAAACGACGGTGCGGTATCCCTTCGGTTGAATTGAACATTCCGCTGGAAGGCCGCTGGATCGCGACCACCGGACTTTTTTTGCAACCCTTCCGGCGCTTGGGATATTAGGTAGCTAGCGCATACGCGGGGTCACTAGGAATGAGCTGGCAAAAGGATAGTTCGGGCACTCTGGTCAAAAATGTATCAGCTGCCAGTGTTTATGTTTACTGATTGTGATGAGGCTTTGTTGCTCGGTCACCAAAACATCATGTAATCACATTGCGCTCTGAATCCAACCAACTCCTCTACCTTACACAAAACTCGTCCCTAGGGTCTGACACTAGCTCAAGGGCATCAAATAGCGTTACTAGGACTAAAATGCACAAAAAATTGCAGGATAAAACTCGACCATCAAAGTGCCAGCGAGTTTGCAAATCAATCGACGACATATTAGCAACATAACACTGCGAGTCGACGCAATACTCCGCCCTAAATGCACGCGCAATGCGTCCGTATGAGTGCACACGGCATGTGATAGCGATCATATCGATAACCTTGCTTAAAATACATACTAGTTCATGATAGTCAGTCCCAACTACGAACTTGAAGTCAGGACAACTCACGCCAGGAGGTCTTGGAAGAGCTGAGGATAGGCTTCGCTCCTCATCATCTCTATACTTGAGCACCAGCAATACCCAAAACGACCCTCCATTCGATCGTCGTCTACGTCTCGAAGATACCGCAAGGTTGGATACGGCCCCGTCCAACCGATCTCTCCACTTCTGTGAGCGTGTGCTCATGTACTCGAGCATGGTTCCTGACCACGCTGGTATAAGGAGGCTGGGGTGGTTGCTGCGCGTTGGCATCTTAATCGTCAATCGTTGTTTGTGCGTGGATATTGGCAGAGGCGACAGCCTGAAGTTTAGAAGTGAAGTAGGTTTTGTAGGTTTTGAAGCGATAGTAAGAACAAGTGGGGGCGAAGAAGAGCTTGAAACGGGGGATGTGAAGAACTAAGATGGTTTGTACAGGATCCTGAAGCCCAAGCACAGGGAAGGCAGGCAGGCAGGGGCGAGGGTAGAGAGAGCGGGGAGAGAAGCAAGCAGCAAAACCCCCGCCTCACCGTTTTATATATGCATTCCTACTGCTTGAAGGGTCAATAGCCCTTCCCTATATGCGTGAGGTAAGCCAATTCACTTTCTTGCAACGCGTATTGGCGTACTATTCAGGGTTCTTGCAAGGGAACCAAATTGCTCTTATCTGTGATTCAACAAAAAGTTTCAGTGTTGAGTGGAGTAGGGTCTTCAATGCTATTTTGGTAATGATGCTGTTCGAACCGAGCCCGTAGATCACCGCCCCTTTTGGTCCAACGGAGGGATAAAGTGCTGTCATACCTAAGGCCTAAGGGCTCACCCGAGCTTCACCGCCGATGGTAAATCAATTTTTAACCATCGGGGAAGTACTGGAAGGTAAGATGATGGTTTCCTCCTGATGGGCTTCCAAAGTTCCAGCAACTGAACGCTTGTGTGACTAGATGCAATGCCCTGCGTAATCCTTAAATTTGAGTGTGAGCACTATGCCGAACGTTAAGCTCCAGCTGACCGGTTAAATGAAATGACGCCACACAATACAACCGGAATCGCGCTCTCGGGTAAAACGGTAAAGTTGGTGTCACCCTGATCGCCGCCGTGGTCTTCGGCGGTCGTCCACTCATTAGTTCGACTTGCGTTTTTTCTAGAATGCAATGTCAGGTGGCTCGGTGGTTTACCTCAAAAGGATTGATTGCAAGACTGTATCACCTTGTCCAAAAACTAGAAGGTTAGCAGATCGTACTCTACACACTTAGGTCAAGCTCCGAATTCACCATGTCTACTGGTAGCTTCTACTCATTCCGCTATCCCCCTAACGGTGACGACCCTGGCAGATTCACTCACCCTTTGGGGCTCGGCGCCCATTGTCTTCACGTAGCCTGACCAACTACCAATAATACCCTCAGCTGAGTACTGATTTCAAGGTTTTTGTTTCACCTCGGGAATACTCTGAGTTGGCGGTCCGGTGCATGTGGTGAGGTATTTTTCTCTATCATAGTTTGTTCACAGCTACACAAATCATCAAAGGGTTGAGCCACCTACTTTCCAACAATCCAACAACTTGGAAACAATACCATTGCACCTTGTGGGCGTAGAACCACCTCAAGAGCTAAATGGCATGAGGTTGGGACTTTGAATAAATTATAAAGGCTGTAAACTTGAATTTTGATTTTTGAATCCACATCCTTATAGTCTGATTGGAAGGAGAACTGTCACCACGGGTAGACGACTATATTATTCCTAATATCGGCCTATTCTCACGTTTGTTTGTGACCCCTCATTCCACAAAAGGGTGATTCATCGCATAGCAATATGTGCTATATTAGTCTTTTCCTCGGGTTACTAATTGTGGATCTTTCCGCGTTACACATTCTGTAGTGCAAATCCTCGGTTTCCGCATTGCACAAAGGGAGCACACCAATGTCTCAGCTTTCTGTGCCATTTAACGCTCCTTAATACATGCAACAGCGCTCAAAACTCGACATTCATATGACGCCTTCTCAGCTAGTACTGGTACGTGAATCCTTGATGTGGTACATGTCCCGATTCATGCATCGCGAACAGGTAACTGGTGTCAATGGTTATATTGGCTCACACATTGCATATGAATTGATGAAAAGCGGATATGCAGTCCGAGGGTGAGCAGGGTATTCAATTACACTTGCGCGGATAGCTGATCAGCGTCGTGTTTGTTCAGAACCGTCCGGGGTGGGAAGAGTCAAGAGCTACAACGGAGTCTTAAGGACCATTACCCTCAGTTGGAGGTTGTAGAGGTGAGCGACGTTGCAACGTCAGATCTCACAGAAGCATTAGAAGGTGAGTTGATATGATGACCTCAATTACCTATCCTCAATCTTCTCGTCAAAATTACTTCTCAGGTGTCTACGCTATATGCCATGTCGCCTCTCCACTTCCATATGCAGCAGATAACGAGACTATGATTAGGGTATTTTGGTTTGACCCGCAGAGTTGATCAAGCGCTGAACCCTCTTTAGACCGCCGTTGAAGGCACTATGAACGTACTCCGCCAGGCAGTCAAGGCTGTGGTTGCTAAAGTAGTCTTAACTAGTACCTGGGCCGCTCTCTTGGATCGTCAGTAGCTCCAGTAATTTATTTGAGTGATTTCTAACGCTTGTCTCAGCGGATTTTGCTCAAGCCTACGATTCTGGAAGAGTACTCACCGAAAAAAGTTGGTCACCATGACCAAAAATAGCACCAGGCCTTTACTAAAGTCATAATAGACTGGTCATGCGTGCAATATCCAGACCAAGTGGACATGAGCCAAGGCTCCCAGTGGATATACGGTGCCGCTAAGGCTATTGCAGAGAGAGCAGCATGGAATTTTGCCAAGGAGCATCCAGGATTAGACCTGGCTGTCGGTGGGTCTCACTTCAACCATTGCGAAAGTGTCCACTGATATGCCAACTAGTCAACCCGCCTACTGTCTATGGGCCATTCGTCCCTCATTTTCCAATCCGACCTCGAAACTTAGCGTCGCCAGCGCTCATATACTCGCTCCTCTGCGGTGAAAACCCTGCTTATATTCCACCATGTGTGGCAGATATTCGTGATGTAGCACGCGCTCACGTTTCCGCTATGGAACTTCCTCCTCGCGGAACTGGATCCTCAGAGCCAGAGGCCAAGCGGTTTGCACCCTTCTCTGCTAACGTTACATGGAGGGATATTGTTCAATATCTCAGCGAACACCGCCCAGACATTAAGCATAGGTTACCGCCTCTCGACATCCTTGTGGATTTTCCGGCAGATGGTGCTTCGACTGATCCGAGTAAATGTATGAAGGTGTTAGGTATCAAGAAGTGGATCCCCTGGCAGAAATCTATAAACGATACCGTAGATTCCCTGTTGGAAGCGGAGAAAAATTGGAAGACGGAGGAAAGACTTGCGCCCCGCTTTTCCCAGCTAGATGGAGGTTTCGCTTCAGAGTAGTATAAAGTAGCAATTGTATATAGATTTACGTTGGAAGGGATTTGACGTCGACATGCCAACTGTAAGTTCGCGCAGAGAATTGACACTGCTTATACCTGGATGCGCATATAGTACGACATCCAGATCCAAGCTGGGATGGCCATTGTATAGCTACGGATTGCAGAATAAATACGAAAAAAGTCATAACGGAGAAGTGACCCGAAAAAGCCCAGAAACACGGGAGAAGCCTCAAGCGTCGTGGCTTCCGCTTCCCACATGTCGGCTCAGCTTCGTTGAAATACTTCTTCCAAGAAAGTGCAATGTACGGGTTGATGCAACAGCGCGACAGCACAGCATAAAGGCCAACACTTTTATAAAGCCTTGTACAACGCCTGGCATTAGACTGAGCAACCTGGCTCGTCAGATCTAGAGAAGCTGCCAAAGTTACGATCGGAAATGAGAAAAAGGACAGTCCACTCCATACTCATCAATTAGTTCAGGCAAGCGCTTTCCATTGCACCAGGGACACCAGCTACGCGGACAGAAACCAAATTCTCCATATCACCACAATCCAAGAAGGAAGGCTAGGAGTTATCAACAGCGAAGCTAGGATCCAATGTGCTCAGATGAAGAAATGGAGAGAGTACCAATGAGACAATTCGAAGATCTGACCAACCTTCGTCCATTCCCTACCTCACAATGAACGTACCGTTATTCGTAGACCAGCCTAACAATTACTTCCGAGTTGATGTACATTGTTTCCAGGTTGTCATTGGGATGTCTATATTGAGTGTTTCACCTCAAAGCCAGTAGATTTACATTCGTCTGCGAATATGTCACGATCTTAGAACGCCGCAAGTTAATACTTATCAACACTCTTCACTACACTCCTGACAGCCAACCATGAAGGGCGCGTCGAGATCTCGTTCAGCCAGCGAGCAAAATTGGGCCTCTTTGAAACGACATCGCTCCCCGTATCTGGGAGCAATGACCCAAATGGCAGGTGGAATAAGTCAGCTATGGTTAGCTCCTATATCAATCAGAGTCAGGACATAAGCAAAGACAAACATGTAAGGGAACTTACGTTTCCTGCGACATACTTCTGTTTGCTCAGGATAGCCTCATAGCCATCCAACTTTGCATCCAAGGCAGCAATGCTCTGTTTGTAGACGTTTATGTCATTTGGTAGCCCACGAGAACTATGCGTAATTCACACTTCTAATTCGTAAGACGGAGTTATCAAGTGAGTGATACTTACGGCTTGATGACCTTCTCTCGGACAGCAGGAGCAGCATAGAACTCAAAGTTCGTGATCTCGGCCGATATAGCTTGATCAAGAATTGCCAATTCCTTCTCCCCAGTTGGAATGAGTGGTGTGCCTTGATTAGCCCATTTGGTGGCGATATAACGACCGATAGCACGACTTTCGTATAGGATGAAACCATCATCGTCCTAATATTTCACCAGCATAGCCCGCATGATCGTTCGTCAGACAACGTGATGCTTCTAGGCATATCGCAACTCACGATGAAGGGTATTTGACCAAAAGGTTGGTTTACGAGGTGAGAGGGTTGTTTCTGCTCCAACTTAGTGGTGTCGACTGGCACAAGTTCAAAGGGAACTTGTTTTTCGTGAAGGATGACTGCAACCCGTTTTGTAGCAGTAGAGCCGGGAGCGCCGTGGAGTTTCAGGACCATCGCTGTGTAATGAGTGGGAGTATGACGAGTCTGCGTGAGACGAACAAGAAGAGGGGTGCTGTTGGTCCCAACGGGCACAGCAGCTTATATACTGCGATCTCTCCCAACAGTAAGCTTTAGCGCGACGAGTAGATTGCCGGAAATTACTATATCATGAGCCATCGAAGCAAAGCTTCTGATAAAGCACCATAGCTTCATTGAATGACAACTCGCGGGTAGACTTCCGAGAGTTGGACCCCCGCGATTGGTGGGCACGACTGGTGGTGAAATATGGTTGACGTCAGCTGACTGGCGCCATTATTGCGAATCCACTCGCGTCGTCGTTTGCAATCATCACAAGAGGAATGGCCATATGAACAGTTATGTCCCGCAGTCCCCTTCAGCTTATCATTCCGAGGATGATTTCCTTTGATTGCAATTAACGGAGAAGTCGTTATGATGATAAGGCCTCTTTAACACATACAACAGGATAGCACTGTCAGAAAACGGGCGGTATAAGGGTAGAAGTTGAAGGTTCCACTAGCGAAAGAAGTAACAACAGAATAAGTAATAAGGTGTAAGCCGCTCACCCACCCACCCAACTATCCAAGAATTCGTCCCCATCAGATCATCACACCAGCCACCCCACCCCCACGATCGGCTACCGCTCTCGATCCCGATCTCTGGCTGGTGTCGATCCTCGTCTCGGCGTTGCAGGTGTCTTTCTTGGTGTGTGCATACCAGTAAGCTTCCGCTCACCGACGGCTGCGAACCCACTCTCCCCAGCTCTTTGCACCTCCCTCGCTGCTCTCCTTGCAGCGTCTCCGATCTTCGCTGGCGGGCGTTCCTTATCGACGCGTGACAAGGCCCTGAACAAGTCCCGAGGATTAGGACCTGGAGGTGCGTTTGTATTCCGCACTTCGGGAGGCAGATAGGTCATCAGGAGCTGCGACCCGGCATTCACACTTGACGAAGATTCGGCGCTTGAATGCTGAGGCAGAGATGATGACCGTGACGCTAGGTTTAGCTTCAGCATGCTGAAATCACGATCGAGCTTGTCCTCCGCCACCCGCATCGTACCCCGCACTTCAGAAGCGAATGTCCGTAGGCAATCGAGCTGAAACTCCACATCCGGTAGCCGTTTTGTCACTTCGGCGTCCAAATCGTCGATCTCTATCGCTGCCGTACTTAGACTCTTCCTTCTGCTTTCTGTCCGCCCGTCCGGTGTCTTGGGACTTAATATCGAGTTAACTAATACCAATGCCGGGCGGAGGCTGTCCGGGACGTCGATCTCGCGCGGTCTCCAAAACTCTTCTAAATCGGGATCGGGTTCGAAACTCGTGTCATCCAACCTCTCGATCGCACGACTTTTGCCTTTTGACCTCGCTAACCGCTCCTCGTAATCTTTCAAGAGGCTCATTTGCTTGTCTGCTGCGGCCTGGATTTTCTTGACATAACTGTCGTAGAAGTAATTGACACGCTTCCAAGCATCATCTTCCTCTTGTGCGCTGGTAGAAGAAGGAAGATGAGCAGGTTACAGGTGCGAGGACATCATATTATGCATACCGTTTGATTTGAGCCCCATAAGTGACTTCCCAGTTCCTGTTTGTGACATTCTGCTGGTTCTCCTTCAGATTCTCCCCCTGTCCACTTCCACTACTCTGCCCATTGACGAGGGGCCCATACGGACTGAGATCAACCTCCTTCTCCGCTAGCAGTCTGAGGGCATTTTCTTGACCTGCCTTCAATATTTTGAGAGCCTTGTCGGTTAGAGGTGGCAACGTGGAGGGCGGTGAGTTGGACAGAATTGACGCGTTGTGTTGTGAGGTGGCACGCGACAAACACCAGATAAATAGTTGCCGTATCCGTTCAGTTTCTGGTAGTTCCGCATCTATATGCTTGTAAAAGTTGCCCTCTCCAATACTGTTGTGCGGATAACCTGCATGTGAGAAAGGTGAGTTCCTAATTATATGGGCTTAAATAACTGACATACTGATGACGCCTGTGGCTTGGTATGAGCTACTTATCCGTTTCCCTCTAGAGCTGAAAGAACTCCGCCTCCGTCGACTGCCACTTGTCTCACTGGGCTCTTCACTCATACTCCTTTGCGGCTGCGGGCCGTTTGATATTGCCTGCATGCCACCTTCTCTGAGCTTCTTGTTGCGGACAATCGTGGGGGTATCGTGTTCTGGGAGAGGAAGCGATACATCCACAATCTTCGATTTTGATTTGTCGATCGATCTCTCCTTGCTGTTGGGGCCTCCTGGACCCAGTGATGAGAACCGTAACGATGAATGTATTGAAGTGTCCGTGGATACATGGGCGCGTGAACTGCGCTTCAGCGCATCAACTTCGCTTTCCATCTCTCTCACATCTCGCTCCATATCCTCGTCATTGGAAAAATCTCGTGATCTCGTAAGTGAATTCGTCTTGTAACCATTTCGTAAGGCGGACGTAGAGGGAGGGGGCTGGGATTCCGCGCGGAACTTCTTCTGTGGTGGCTTTAATGAAGTAGAGGGAATAGGTTGTGAGCTAGGTAATGTGGAAGGTGGCGCTTGTCTGAGGGCTTGCTGAGAGGGTGGCCGAGATGGTGGCTGGGCGGATGGTCGTTCGGAATTGAGGGGCTGAGAGGGCGGGAAGCTTGTTGGTGTCGCTCGGACAATCAAAAGTCCTCCAGGCTGCTCTTCAGCTCCAATCACTGTAAAATAAAGAGTTTGTGAGCACAACAACGCGTGCTCCTCCGCGATATTGACGTACGTTTCCGTTTATTGGACGCGCTAGCCTTGCCCTACGAATTGCCATAGATAAGTGTGTGTCGAACAAACGGAGCCGGGAGTGCACCCACATCCTTCTTTTGCCGCTTTGCAGCTGCCATCAGCGGGTTGGATTCGTCTACTGCCTTTCGTTTAATGTTGGAGTGAGATTCAGATGGTAGCATGTGATGATGGGTAACGCCGGAAACAATGGTGGTTGTATGGACGGACATATACGTGTTGCCCGTGAAGGCGTGCTGTCCCTTGGGTGGTGTGGCGGACTAGTGTCGGTGGGGTGGCCAAGAGTTGAGCTCGTCGTCGGGCACGACGTCGACGAAGGAAACAAACCAGAATTATTCGGGGTTTGAATCATTTCTCCCACGTTCCTCAATCAACAGACCCGCGCTTCAGCGCTCGGCGATCCTAACAAAGACAAATAAGGATTCCTTTGGACCCATACTGACAACGAAAGCAGGCTCTATACGTCGCTCTTTGTGGTTGAAAGGGCTAACCGAACCACAAAATAGACCTTTGAGCAGTCTCGCGCGTTCGAGATCTAATACACCTTTGATCGTGCCAAGAACCTGCTATTGATTGGATCCCCTACTAGGAAACACACCCTGTTTTATCTATCTAAAAGACGAATCAACGCTTCGCGCATATCTTACATCGCCGTTCCAGTAGGACTAAACAAATTCCTCTGCTCTTCGTTCCAACTCTTCTCAACTTCCAACAAGGAATCGACAGAGTCATTCAACGAAGTCTGCCACGGGATCCACTTGTCAATCTTTAATGCCTTCATCGCCTTGCTAGCGTCGATGGTAGCAACCTTGGGCACACCAACCACAATATCGAGAGGTGGTAGCCTGTCCTTAATATCGGGGCGATGCTCCATCAAATACTTGGCAGCGTCTGCCCAATTGAAGTTACCGCTATAAAGTACGAATCGCTTGGCTTCGGGTTGCGGGTTAGGAGGAAGTTCCATCGCAGAAACATGGGCTTTGGCGACATCCCGGATGTCGACCGTCAAGGGATCGGAGTCCATGGGACGATATCCCCGGAGAAGGGCATATACGAAGATGTTGGTTGCAAGGTTAGTAGTTCTAACGGGAAAATGTGGGACGAATGGTCCGTAGATGAACGGAGGACAGACTAACATACAATAAATTAGTGTTATCAGAGGTCGACACTTGCACAGTTAGAAGGTAACTCACGGGTCGCCAGGTCCATCTCAGGGTGCTGCTTCACAAAGTCCCAGGCTGCTCTCTCCTGAATCGCTTTGGCGGCAGCGTAAATCCACAACGGACTCTGGTTGAAGTCAACTTGGTCTGGATATTGGACGCACATCCAATCTGCGTTCCAGAATTATATTTGAGATTTTGGACGATATAGATGTAGGCATCACCATACCTTTCTCTGTAAACACTTTCCCGGGTCTCTCGATATAATCGGCTGGGTGCCTGTTAGTACGTGTTTGGGGGAGAACGCGAGATGTAATACATACGAGCTGTGGTAGCGGCCCAGCTACTCGTCAAGACGAATTTACGAACTCCTGCTTTCCACGCTTGGCGGAGGACATTTAAGCTGCCTTCAGTGGTGGTCTATCTGTGATCAGAACATGCAAGTGCTCAACGATTGGAGAGCACGCACCTGGATTACCTCACGGGGATCAGCATCAGGTGGAAGGGGAGATGCACAGTAAATGACGGCATAAACACCTGCGAATGACAGAAGTGTATAACTGTACACTGATGGATGATAGGGGGTCGTCACTCACCCTTCAACACCTCTGTAAAGTCGCCTGTAACCACGTTATCTATTTGAACGAGCTCGAGCCTTGGATAATACTGTTTTAATTTTGATTCAAGTTCTTTGGCTGGACTTCGAGTAGTTCTGTGGTGGGTGCAAGTTAGTCAGAGCATCAGGGTGTCTTAATACTAGGATTACTCACCCTCGAACAGAATACCCTCGGTTCATCAACTCTAATGCAACATTAGATCCTACATAACCAGTAACACCAACAATCTGCACGACAGCGATAAGCACCAGTAATTCCTCAAGTCGACCACTTTGCGACGTACCAAAATCAACTTCGAGGAAGACATATTCAGGTCTCAAGAGTGCGAGTGAGGTAAAGATGGGGTGTATGTATATGTGCTATCCAGCAGCAGTATACATATATACGATGTGAGACAACTAAGAAGTTGGTTTGGTCATCCCCGCGGCGTGTTCATGGTCTCCGATGCATGTTAAAATTACCAATACTCTGAGTCGGTGACGCTATTAATTTTGCGATAGGATATAAGCCTTGTTGCTGAATGGCACGAGCTAGTTCCACAATTGACTAATTTGACTTGCCGGCGGTGTAAGTCAACTGCCTCGGCTATGGATTTAGAATCCGGACTAAGATGATGGAGGCAGTCGGGGAGATTTTGAATACGGCGGCCTTGTTTATGAACTGCTGGTATTGGTGCCGCGGAGCTGAGTCAAGTAGGGTCGGGCTAAGCGTCAAAGTACAACCCGGCTTTGAGCCGTCCTGAGACTACGGCCTGTGACGGCTCGGACAAGTGATGAGCAACGAAATGTATCGGTCGGGAAATGAGACGGATGCAATGAATGACACTCGCTTTGATTCCACAAGGGAACTAACACAAGTCTGAGGGATTAGGTGCTCGGACACATGGATACAGAATCAATATAAAAAATCTATTTACAAAGGCCATGAGCTTTGAAAAAGGAAAGAGAATCTGACCGAGGCCATGATGGGAGGGTGAAACACTTACACCTCTCCGGCTCTCCGGCTTAAAGCTGTCGAATGAGCTGCGCATGAGGTGAAGTGACCAATAGAAACGCTCAGGAAATGTCCTGGGGAAATGCTCACGCCATATATTTTTGTCTCCCGTGTAGGCTTTGCACAATCAACTCTAAGCCAGCTCTGAGTCGACTTGCAACACTAACCGCAGGCAATGCTGGCCCTACTTGTAACTAATGTCTAGAACCTAATGTCTAGAATCATGTGCATAGCGTATTACCTCTATGTTGAACGATTACAGATTTGCTCAACTTTCGAAGAGCTTAGTACATCTGGGGAACCTGGACAGTCGCTCGTGGGAAGATGTCTGCCTTGGTCGGGTGCCTTCACCGCCTCACGACAGTGAACACAGTGCGCAAAAACATGCACAAACTGCATTCCTCTTTCCTCTCCACGCATGTCGACGAGCTCGTTCTTCACAAACGCTCGTAGCGTAGACGTTGGGAGCATAACGAACGTCCAGGGTGACTTATACCAAGGAGTAGGCAACCCAGGCCACGGTACTATTGTTATCATATTCGGAAAGCGCGGAGCGCTCAACACTACTACTTAGACCTACTAGTTGTTCTGCTCAACGCAAGTTCACGAAATGCGATGCACGATGCCGTCGCGCAACAAAATACATCCCTCGTCACCCAGCTTAGTGCACAACTTACCATCCTGCGAGAGTTCGAGAAATGGTCAAGCCACGTCGATCGCCACAAGAATATGATCTGGTTAAATGGCCCTTCTGGATCCGGGAAAACCACCATTTGCAGGTCCCTTATCCACTACTTCTATGATGGGAAGCACAGCGAGCTTGCGGGCGCTTTCTTCTTCGACAAACATGATGAGGCACGGAATTCGGGGAGGGCTTTCGCTGTGACGGTTGCATATCAATTAGCAATGTGGAACGAAGCTGTGAGGGAAAAGATACTGGAGGCCCTCAAGTTCAATCCAGCCATACTAACAGCAAGACTGGACTGGCAGTGGTTAAAGCTAGTTGTCGAGCCGATTAGAGCGGTCAGCTCTGAAAGGATACCGCCTGCGATCGTTATCATTGATGCACTGTGCCAGTGTAACGGTCCCGTTGACCAAGGTCAGATCTTGAGCCTCGTTTCCTCTGACGAGCCCAATTCCCCTCTATTTTTCCTCATTACCAGCTCTCTCGGGCCACGTATCATAACAGCATTCAGTACGGCCAGAATATCCAATGCATGCCGTAGGCAGATTGAACTCGATCCTATAGCTCCTTCTGACGTTAAGGGTGGCAAGGACCAGTTACAAGAAGACGTAGATAATCGTCCAGGTCAGTCGAGCACGCGGGAGTCTGGGCTTTCCGAAGAGAATGCAGTTCGCGAATCGGCTACTAAGGAGCTTACCTCAGAGGGGTTGTCCCAAGAGGAGCCTGTGGTAAGCATTAGGAACTTGTAGAGGAAAGCGAGTGTTAAAAGTTAATAAAATTAGCGCGATCCTGCCGAAGTCCCTGGTAATCTTACACTTCTCCGGCGGCGATGGACTCCCAGAGAAGACCAGCTCCTGTGTAATGCAGTGGAGAAGGGTGAGCAGCGAGCGTAGTGCAAATTGGGATGATCCTGGCTAACCGGACGGTGTTAACCTCGCAGAGGATCCTGGCAACCCCGCTCCTTCCAAGTGGCACGCAATCGCAAAGCGTGTTCCCAATAGAACCGTCAAGGATTGTAAGAAACGCTGGTTCGCCAAGATGGCCTCAGACGTCGTAAAAGGTGGCTGGGCACCAGATGAAGATGAACGTCTCGTACAAGGCGTTGAACGATATGGCACAAGGTTGGTAGTATGTGTCTGAAATATGGCTTTCATTCATCATTCCTTCAGGTGGTCCCTTGTCGCTTCAGTGGTCCAAACCAGGAACAGCGATCGTGAGTTACTTTTACCAATCGTTTCGGGACCTAGCTAAACGCATCTTGTGCCAGAGTGCGCTAAGCGGTGGGCTGACACGCTTAATCCAGCCATTAATAGGACAAGCTGGACACCTGAAGCAGTGAGTATGCTCATCATCAGACGTTGAATGGCTTACCAAGACTGGACAAAGGATGAGCTTCTGATTCAAGCTGTCAATCAGCACGGCAAAGTCTGGACTAAGATTGTCAAGACATACTTCCCAGGTCGCACAGGCCTCTCAGCCAAAAATCGGCAAGTCTGTTTCCAGATCGATATTTAGGTGCACCACCGTTGACAAGTGAACAGGTACAACAGTATCACAAGGTTTGGTACTGAAAATTTGAGACAGCGGGGTAGAAGAGTAATACCGGAATCCACACCCTACCCACTACACGGCTCGTCTAGAAGCGATGCTTCACCTTTCTCATCCAGGGGGTCTTCACCTGCGAGTTCTGCTAGAGTATCCGTTCCGACTATGGACCACGATGTTTACTCTCCTGGTGGGCCAATGACTTGGTCGCGGTCAGCATCGTCTGATGTAGAAATCGATTACTTTCCGTACCAAGGCCGAAGCAGAGACAGGAACCACAATGCGATGTCGGAACCCTCTACACCCCCTTTATCTTCACCATTCCTGTCATATAGCAGCTCCATCAACCCCTTCCTTGCCACCACTGAACGGCAGCAAAGACGATCTCGCAGCGTTCCTTGCGAGGGCGCGCCTGCCGATCAGCAATGGGACGACATGCTTCTATTCCCTACTAGTGTTTCGTACAGTGAATCCCGATTGATAAATCCAGAAACATTCGGTCACGGTTTCGGACACCTGAACTTGAATACGACCAGCGACTTTGGTATCTTTGGCCCACCGCCTGAGTTTCCGTCGCAGGATGAATCGACTTGGGTTGTGGATACAGGTCATGGATTTATACCGCCGTGGCAAATATTAGGTCAACTTAACCCGCCCTCTAGTTGAGATATCACCCACTTAGAGGGGGTGAATAATGTATGATCTGTAACCCGATGACATTCATTCTGTACTATAGACGTTGGGAAAATGTTACATCAGTAGTACAAATCTCGTGCCATGGATATTGTAAATAGGGCATGTATTAGTTAGCATTGATTCCCCCTCGAATACTTCTGCACTGGCAGTACAGGGGAACTCTGCGATAAGTGTAATGTGAGTATCACCGTCATCCGACCTAGAGAGTGATGAGCCTTATCAGATACACTTTTTAGACCCTTCAACGCGAGTGCACGAGGTACAATGCACGATGCGGTTGCGCAGCTGACCATATCAATTTCATGCGATCACAGGCCCACGCTCAGACCGTCATCCCGCTAGAATTTACGAAATGGGTCTCTCGAAACAAGCAAAAAAAAGCATAGTCTGGTTTATGATCTCTCGGAATCAGAGAGAATTCATTCGCTTCTTCTACGGTCAGCGACTTGCAAAATTCCTGCTGCCTATTTATGTCCTATAAACACTTTTGCGGCCAAACTAACCGCGGACTGTCGATGGAGAAATGTACAAGCCCGGAGACGATGCCTATTTCTGATGTCCACGTCCACCCAAACACGCCCGAGTGAAGTATAAGCTCCCTATCCAGCAACGAAATAATAAAATTGGACAAGCTTCACGTTAATGTCATGTCTGTCCTTTTGAATTTCAAATCAAAGCAATGATGAGGGAGATTTCAAGGGGGAGGGAGCAGAATCCTTGAGGGTTTGAAGGACATTGGCGCCCACCCAGCATGTGCAAAATTTCGGTCACCACACCTCCACCCATCACTACTAGAACGACGTAAGGGATCTTTTTTCATCACTTGTCTTCCATTGTCCTGTTGACTAATTAGGCTTTCAACACCGCCGCGCTACAAGGCAAATAAGCCCGTGCGCAGCGTT
>KB722743.1:1136886-1164251 GCA_000349905.1 Volvariella volvacea V23 | reverse complement strand
GACGCTGCGCGCGGGGTGCTTCCGCTTCTTTTCTGCGACTGCTTCTACTGCTGCCCAAATGCCAAGTACATCGTCGCCACATTGCTCACTCTATCAAGACGTCGTCAATGCGCTCACAAACTCGCTTGTTGGGCTGATATCTCTGTCGTTTGTGGTCTACTTTGGGCCCGCGTTCGTGATTGGATTTAGAGACGCACGGTCTGCGGTGGGCGTTGGTGTTGGTGCCGCAGGCGGCGAGGGAGGAGGTGGAGAGACAGAGATTGAGCGGCAACCGCCCGTAGCTGCAGTGCCGGGGCCGCTCGCGGTTCCAGTGATACAGATCATACCCTCCACTCCGTCCACCCGCGGGCACGGCAGCTCCAATCCCGGCGAGATGGACTCGTGTCCGCACTGCCTGTCGCCGATTCGGACGAGAGCGGGGCCGGTGAGAGCTGGGCTGGGGAGGTTTGAGTCTGTGGAGGAGGTGGAGCTGTCGTTGTTGAGCAGGGGAGGGGAGGAGCTGGAGGATGTTACGGAAGAGGAGGAGACGGAGGAGGAGGAGAGCGACTATGGTGACCGACAGAGACGGAATGGCAGGCGATGGGTGCCGCCTCCACCGCTGAGACTGCAGGTGCCGACGGGGAGTGCGGGCGGGCATGCGAGGTTGAGTCCACCGCTGAGACAGTTCCCTGCAGGGAGCTATCTGCCTCGTAGCGCGGCGGATAGTCGACTGGGTCAGGGCTCACGGTTGGGTCAGGGGCTGGGGCAGAGGAGGACAAGGGAGCTGAGGAGAGGGACTCCGTCGTGCTCGCATAGCTGGCTTTCGGGGAGTACGCTTGTTGACGACGATTGAGGCCCAGTATATAGGCAGAGGTGGTGAGACGAGACGGCATGGCACGATATTGCATGGTATTTATGGTTGTATAGCTGCTACTTGTATAGACAGTATGACGGCGTATATGTCATGGATTACGAAATGTAAGCGTCGATGTGGAGATTGAGGTGTTGAGATCGAGGTCTAGCACTCGGCGGAGGTATCATGCGCGTGCACAAGGGTAGAGCGCGCGGAATGATAGATTGACATGCGGCAGGCTCTGACGATCATTGGCTCAGGAAACTGCTCGATTGGCACACAAGGGTCCCGCGCGAGGCGGCGATCCACAGCACTCGCGCGGCGGACGCGACGCCACAGGCGCGTCGAATATTGGTGTGGGGGCGGTCGGGTGGTTCAGGAAGATGGTTATGGCATGGTTCCCACGGGACCCCAGAACCGCGGACCGGTGGGATTGATAATCACGGCAGACCTGCAGCGCTGGGTGTTCCAGAGTAGCGCGCGGTAGAGCACGAATTATCTGACAGCCTGCGCGGGGCGTCGTACGGCTGTAGCGATGTCTCGTTTCGAGGAATCTCGCGGGCTGCGAGTGGGGAGGGAGACAGCGGAGGGCTGATCCGGGGGACGTGTGGGAAGGTCTAGGTCGGGGAATATCGAGCCGCGATTTATCAAACGCTGAACAGACTTGCCTCTGCTCACCACTGCTCTCGTCGATGGCACACCGTGTGCAGCACCAGCCGCCCCAGCCAGCACCGCCGCAGCACCCCCCGCGCCAGGCCCAGCGACGCTCCTATTCCGTCTCGACCCCGGGCCCGACGAGTGGCCTGAGCGCAGCCTCGTCCGCGCCGGTGCCAATCTTCCGCGCACCAGCGCACAAGCACGCACACCACCTGCACTCGATCCCCCCGCGGGAGAAGAGCACCCGGACGCTCATCATCGATCATATGCTCTGGGTCCATGGCAAGTCGCGATTCCTAATTACACACTCGTGGGCTAATATTCACATCATGTATGTACAGGCAGAACTCGGTTCGCACAAGCCAGGGCAGAGCTTGGCATGACAGATCGCACGGGCGGGCCCTCGTCCGCCAACTACACCCACCGGCGCCGCCCCGAGAACTACGATGAGGACGATGAGGAAGGCAGCGAAGGCGAGCAGGTCGACATTCTCAGAGCCCGCGGGGACCCGGATCACCCGCAGATCGACGACGAAGAGGAGCGGCTGGGGCGTCAGGACCTGCCCCTGGCCCGAAGCCTCCGGCTGCGCGCAGAGGGGCTCGAGAAGGTCGTCACCTCGATGCTCGACCAGCCGCCCCCTGTGCACCCGATCCCGGAGGACGAGTTCACGACGCCACCGACTTCTCCGAGAAGCGGGGGTGGTGCTCAGAATGGTAGCGGGAGAAGGTCGCATCCACACACCTTGCCGAATGGCGTCCGCCTGCGGCTGGCACTGGGTACGGTGATAAACGACTTGTTCGCGAGACAGGCGCCCCCACCCCCATATCGTCATCAGCAACTCCAGTCCCAGTCCTGCAAGCCCCCTGCTGCATCGTCATCGGCAACGGTCTCAGCGGCGTCGCGTGATCAGTGCTCGGCATCTTCGGAGGAGGACGACCATCTCCCGCTTGCGCTGGCGACGCTGAGGTCCATCTCGGCCGCATCGAGAAGATCGAAGAGGGCGCATCGTCGGCGACATTCGTCTGTTGAAGGATCAGAGGTGGTGTACGGTCTGCACACCCAGGATACCCCGCATTTTGTGAGTGTGCTATGCAACACGTACGCATGCATCTCAATCTGACTTGACCTTTTGATATCATCCAGCACAACAACGCCTCCCACGGCCATCATCGCCATCATCCTCCACCCTACCCCTACCCACCACCACCAACAAAACCAGACCCGCGCACGCTCCCTCTATCCTCCATCAAGCCCGACGAGCGCGTGAAGGACCTGTACCTCGCCGGTGCCGATCCAAGCACCGCCAACTCCCCGCCCGCTCTCAGGTGCCCGCGACACCTGCACACGGGGTGCCAGATATGCGTGGAGGCAAAGTCGCCGGTGAGGCCCAGTCCGAGCGTGAACACCGGCGCGCGCGGCAGGGCGGGCTCGTCGCTTGCGGATGTTGCGAACCGCGCGGCAGGGTACCCCAGCACCTCCACTGGCGCCGGCCCATCTTCCTCGTCATTGCCACCGTCGTCGTCGTCGGCATCAGCTTCGGGCCCTGGCGCAGGCGGACTGGGAGCAGGCGTGGGGGGGATGGGTAAGGCAGAGGGGGGGGCGATTGGTGGGTGGCAGGATGGGAGCGGGATTGGCTCTGGGTTATTAAGACACGGCGTGAAGGGCAGCGTGTTGAGGAGGAGGAATCCAGATAATGCTGATGGCGATGCCGGAAGGCCTGGATCGGGACCAGGTACAGGGACGTCGGTCGGTGCGGGGACTGGAAGCGGGTCTGGGTCCCGGTCGCGCGGTGCTGGTCCTGGACGCGCTGCTGGCACTGGCAGTAGTGGTGTGGGAGCTGGTGCGAGTGCGGGTGCGAGTGCGGGGGTAGGGAAGTGGACAGGCTCGGGGAACGCAAAGCTGAGCTCGTTGATACCAAGGTTTATCAGGCTGTCGGCGCTGGCGGCCATGGAGCTTGGGAACGAGATCAAGGACGCGGAGGAGGAGGATAAGCAGAGGCAGGCGGCGAAGCAGAGGCAGCAGTACCAGGCTCAGCAGGGCGGGCAAGGACAGAACCAGAGTCAAGTTGGGCAGAGTCAGCAGCAGAGGGACGCGCAAGCCCAAGCGCAAGGACAGCGGCCGATGCAGCCGCCTCGATCTCCGCTTCGACGTCAGCAGCTGCCGCTGCAGATGCAACATCAACAACAACTGTCACAGCAGTATTACCAGCAGCAGACGACACGTCAGGATCCTGGTACCCTGGGCCAAGCTCGATCAGCCGCCGGGTTGTATGCGGCTTCTCCTTCTAGAAGTGCTTCTGTTCCTGCTTCTGGGGGTGTCGTAGAGGCATCAGGGAGTGCTGTCACAGGTGCTGATACAGCTCACGCAGTTGGAGTTGGAGTTGGCGCTTCGACTTCACCTTCGGCCTCAGCGTCAACATCAGCTTCGGCGTTGAGCTTGCCTCCGCCTTCGATACCTCTGCCTCCTCCAACCAGCACCTCCAGCACCGGTGCTAGTAATAGGCCATTCGAGTATGCGCTGAGGCCGACGAGGGAGTGGTACCTCCTCCTGGCGGGGCTGCTGACCCGGGCCGTGCTGGAGGGCTACTTGACGGCCGGGTGGAGGGGCTTTGAGGCCGTCGAGTGTTTGTTGAGCGTCGGGCTGGGCGAGGAGGGCGGCGTTCCTCAGTTAGAGGAGGAGGAAAGCGATGACGAGGACGATGAAGAGGAAGACGAGGAGGACGAGAGTGATAGCGACGATGAGGTTGAAATCATCGAGCCTCACATACAACAACAAAACTCGAAGAACGAGAACAAGGGCAAAGGCAGAGAGAAAGACAAAGACAAGGCGGAGGACGAGTTTTTGGAGTTTGAGCCGGACGAGATGCCTGGGCTGGATGAGGCCGTTGGGATACTGTTCCCTGGGTTTTGGGGGCGCGCGCGGACGCGTCGCAAGACGAGACGCAAAGCGGGTGGCGATACTGGATTAGAGACGGAAAGACAACGAGAGGATGGAGGGGAGGAGGGGGATGAGAAGACTGAGCATCAGAGGGAGTATGAGAGGGAGATGAAGGGCCGGTTGTGGAGGGTAAGTGGTTGTGTGGATTTTCGTTGTCTTTTATTCTTTTCTTTTATGCGTTTTGGTGTTTGGTTGGGCGCTGGAGGGTGGAGGCGGTGGTTGTGGTTGTGTTGACGGCAGGGGTTGACTCTCAAGGAGTAATTGGCATTGCAACTAAGCCACGGATGGCATAGCGCTCGTGGCGATGGTGGTGGCGGCTGTGATTGTGACTATCGTCATGGCCATGGTGAAGAGCAAATCCAGTCCACGCCATGTCGAGGGCGGGGGGTGGACGTAACGGCAAAGTGGAGAAAGCAAAGTAACGCTTTATCTTCTCATACGTCCGATCAGCCCTTCATCCTATGATGCCATGATGGTACTACTCCGTTTGGACTCGTCTTTGCCTGAGACTCGGACGTGTGAGCTGGAGAGATGGTGGGTTCCATCATATGGCGACCCTGATTGACGATTTTGGGGTGCTTTTTGGAGGGGTTGCATATGCCTTGGAGGGAGGCGTTATATGAGGCTTGGGTGATGGAGTCCTGGGTTGGGTGTTGCCTTTTCTTGTCATCTTCGTGGTGGTGACAACGTTTGGCGGCGAAATGGTGCATCGCGTATGCAGTCTCCTTTGTCGCTTACTATGTCAGCGCGATGCCATCTCTCTAACTGGATCTTCTCTCTCCATTTGTTCATTTTTATCTATGGCCGCGACGTATGCTAATTTTATCCCTCTCCTTTCTCTTTTTATCGAACAGTTTTACGACATACCAGAATCAACGCCCGATCTATCGACGCATATGGAAGATCTGGCATGGCAGTTCCCTGCTGAGCCTATTGAAAGGGCCGCTGTGAGGTTTTGTGAAGCCGTGGCTCGGTGGAGAGGGAAGCCTGAACTTGAGAGCGTGAGTGTTTTTTTTTTCTTGTGTCTGTGCTTGGTTCGTTCTTTTTTGTTCTGTATGAGCGTGTCTTGTTTTCGTGCTTTTTTGTTGCTCGTGTTTTCGGATTTTGGTGACGTTTTGGGGTCGGTTGAACTCTTCACTCTGCACAGAGTGCAGAGATTTTTAATAGGAATGGTTTGGCTTATCGCGGGGGGTGTAGATACGGATGGCTCTTAGGCTGATATGGATGGACACGAGCTTGGTTCAGGGACACATTCGAGGGCTGGTGCCCAATAACTTCACCGTTCCCGCAATCCCACTCACCCGGGGAATGGTTTCATCTCGTAACTGGTGTCCCCTTGACATTCATCACTGCATTGGCGTTTTCCTGCCATTGTTGGTCATTTCTCATGTTTCTCGGGTGCACCGAATGTGGTTATTTACCTTCACCTTGCATCCCTCGTTTTTTCGCATTTGGCCCATCTGGACCTGGACCCAAATTCGGCCCCGTTTGTTCAAAATTCTGGTTGTAAATATGCCCTTCTCTCTCGATCCCGACCATCGTCCATTCCGTGGCCGTGGCTGCTACCAAATTACGGCGTGCCAATCTATCGCTTTGGATTCGGATTGGGCCTATTTCGCGCAAATTTGGATGCGTCGCTGGACTCTGGCCTTCCTGGTTCAAAACCTCCGTTTTGGTTCACTGCCTGGGTTTCTATGGCTCTTCTCTCTTTCTTCATGAATCGTTTATTGACGCTTTAGTATAAAAAGAGACCGCCCCCGAGCTTCCAGACTCGGTCTACAACCAAGGCAGCTACAACTAGCCCAGCTACGAGTGTCGAATCTATACCGACGCCTACGACGACGACGACGACGACGACAGTTACGGCCCCACAGAGCGGTATCCCGTATGGTTATCATCCACTTCAACCGCCATCGCAGTATCAACAAGATCTATCAATGTACCAAAAATATCAACAAATGCCGCCTCCACCATTACCATTAACGCCATCAATGAACATAGAATCGCTCGTACACTCGAGTCCGATAAGCTCAGGTATGCCTCTTGGTTCAGAGGCGGCTGGAAATGTATATTCATATTATCATCAAGAAGAGGCACAAGAAAGATGGGAGAGGGAGGAAAAAGAAAGAAAGGCAAGGGAAGAGATCGAGCGGCGGAAGAGATTGAAGAAGCCGTCAATTGATGTCTACTTCATCGTGCCCGAGGGTTGGACGTTGAGTTCTGCCTCGAGTGCGGCCTCGGGTATGGGTAGTGTGGGCCCCAGGCCTGTCCCTGTGAACTCGGCCACGAGTGCACAAAAAAGGCCTAGATCTCCAGAGAGGAACCAAGGATATGTGCCTTCAAAGAGGTTGCACGTATAATTTACGATGCGGAGTTGGCCTCTTGTTTGGTGACCTTGTGCAGGGAAGGGTTTGCCTTTTCATGATCACAGTGCATATTAAACAGATTTTTTCTTTTTTCATGATTGTTACCTTTAGTCTCGCGATTCATGCCGGCTTTACTTGTTCGTTTTTCGTATAGCTTTGTGATTGTCGATTTTGTTGGGTATTTTCTTTGTTACTAGTTCATCGTTTCCTATGAATTATTGATGTTGTGTATATGTATTGTAATGGACAGTTGGCTTCTCTTTCATTTATCCTGCCATGCGGTTCACTCTGGCGGCCCGCAGTTGGCACTTCATGCCTATATATTCATAAAAACAGCATTTTCAGCGTAGTCCTAGGCAGTCAATCATCCGTATAGATATGGACCGCCTTTCCTTTTGGAGCTACATCGAATATTAAAAGTAATAAAAGGCTAAATGGGCTGCCGCGAATACGATCGAGGGTACTGTCACAAAATGCGGAATAAATTATTGAATTGGTTGATCGGCTTTCAGTTGTGACTACGGCCCGGTCGCGGGCTTTATATGGGCGAAATTAGGGTGTACTGAGGAGTAGATATTACGAATAGATTACTCTGAAGTTCTGGCTCGAATTGCACACTTCATTCATTCATAAGATGACAGAAAACCTGATGTTCCTTTTTGCAGAGGGCAGGCAAAATGGGGTGTAGATCTCTGCTACTGATTCGGAAGGCTCAATATACCAGTCAGGCTGGTAAACGCCCGAGCATGGTGGTCTATCGGTGGTATGAGAGCCTGGAGCTTGTCATTAGACTACGGGGCCTTCCAGAAAGGTTGAAGGGAGTGGTAAACTTCCTTTCGGTGTGTGTGCGACTCTAATCTGCGCACGATGCATTTTGAGTAGACTGCGACACTCGTTCACTGGCTGGAGACGATGGGAACACTTAGGGGCCCCACGGGATAGTTCCCTTCCAAGGTATTGGCTACTGGCAGGGTAGGAGAAGGGGGGTTGCACAAGTCACTTAGGGCTTAGCGCTTAGCTGCAAGCGGGCTTGATGGTTCTGACGTAGTTTCTCTGCTGTTGTACACTAGAAGCTTGTATACTAGCCCCGAGCCGTGAGGTGAAACCATGCAGGGATTGAAATGGAAGAGAGGGTCAAAGGAGAAAGGTCAGCTGACCATTCGTTATCAGTGCTGTTGGCAAACCCGCAGCGTTGTTGTGATGCCATCTTCATATTGCTTACCCTTTTTCGAGTTCCATGAGGCTAATACCTTTGTTGTGGATGCTTTTTTTGCGTTTTACGCTCAATCCTCGGCCAGAGAGCACAAACAGGCACCGACTGCGTCCGCGGCAGCTACGGGCTCCGCACGCATTGAATCAATCCGTAGTATATAAGCCATTCAATTGAGCAATGAAGCCATATTGAACTCTATAAGTGCGCATCATCTAGGATCAGTCCTATTCTAGACTGCGGATCTATTCAATTCAACTGGGAAGCTCTTGATGGAGTACGGAGCGCACATACAAAAATCTGGAAGACCGAACAGATCCCAACCCACAGTTGTATCCTGACCTTACCGGTTTGGTACTATGGCGTCATACCTTTGAGTGGCACTTGACAACGCTCTCCGTTCACATCAAATGGTCAGACGGAGAATCAACTTTGGAATACAATGCACGTACGACCGAGGATGAGAATCCCACTCTGGGTCAATACAGCCTACTGACGTGCATATCCAGAAGAGAAATGCAATCATTCATAGTGCGTCATTTCATGTATACGCATGAGGTGAAGGGTAGACGCAACTTTGATGCAACCCGCTCGGTTAAGAGTTAGTACAGATTCTCTCGATTCGGGAACGGGAACAGCGATGGTGCTTCAGAGCTGTATAGCAACTCCTGGATACCATGAACTCCAACTAGAGTGCACACATTGACACATGTTTCGTGGTCTTCTCCAGGACAAGGCTAGGACCTATGAATTGAGTGAGCGGGTGTCTCACAAAAGCTATGGAAAACACGTTTCAAGGGCCCATGACGCTCCAACACCAAGACAGACGTAAATGGCAATGAACATGACATTGGAATGAACGACGATAGATGGGTAATTACTCTCACCAGTTAAACACTAGACGTCTGCGAGTGCTCTTACACACATCCCGTCTATCTCCCAGCAATTTCCACCGACATTTCTTTGATGTTCTTCCTTTGATTCAAGTGGAATAGTATTGGCAACAGCATTTTTCCTTAACTGCACACTTTCGATCCATGTCCTCCGAGGATGCCTTTGTCTATCCAGAAATCTAATCACCGGATAAGATAATGAATGGGGCACATACTAGCTTTTCTTCCAGTCCTCATAGAACGTTTAGCTGTATGGGGCGACGCTATGCCAATGCGAGTGGCGTTTGTTTAGTTCACATGAACCCGTACACATCTTGATCTAGACCCGTGCTTACACCTTTTTGCAACCCCCGTTTGTAAATGACTAGGTAACCCTTTGAGAAACAAATTGCGAGTCAGGAAAGACGAGGCATGGACGGGCATACAGTAAATACGATGGCCCGATGAATTGGCCAGTCAGATGCTTCTCATCCTTCTCGTCCAGTGACTCCGCAATGCACCCAAGCTGTTGTGTCGTTTTTTTATCCCGGGTTTTGCACAGGCCGATACTAGTCAGGCGTAGCCCTATGCATGTACGAGTACACGCCGATGTGGTGTGAATGAGCACTTGTCAAATGGGCGATGCTGAGACCGGTCGTACATTGAACAGCGAAAGAAGATGGATCTAGAGTTCAATGAATTTCTTCACGTCCCCCATGGCGCAAAAGAACACTGGTTCAGAGAATGTCTCGGTTCCGGATTGGACGATTGCAAAAGACTGCGTCTATACACTGGCACAAAACAAGCATTGGCACCCCCCGTTCCCGAGTAGACCAAACAAAAACGTGTGTGCGGACCACCACACCACCACCGACATACGTACTACCTTGGGGACATCCCTCTTGAGGGGTTTAGGATCAGGAATCCAACGATTCATCTTGGGGTTGTCAATGCATTCCTTCGCTAGAAGCCGGGTCCGAGATCTGGGGTGTCTATAGCTGCAAATGAGTACAGCCCCTCGTAGACAATACGAAGACCACACCCCGAATTGACAGTATCAGCATGCAGTTCATACTTGTCAAAGCACAATCCCGGCACCGCTGGTAGACAGTTGACACACCTTGTCCAAGTCTCCGAACCTACGACTCGTGTTGGTGTGCGGCCAAAATAATAGCGCCGATGCCGAGCAGGCAAACACGGCAAGTACGCTTAAGCCAGCTCGCGTGCGTATAATTCGTGTTTTCAATTTCATGGACTATTGGCAGTGGACGCTTGAGCTCCGTAACACAGGTTACCGCTAAGTTTCGACCCCATGAGTCACACACGATGGGAGCGTGGCTATCAGATACTGTGATCTGTAGCCTTGGAGATCTAACGGCGCGGCTGCTCACTTAGCTCGGTTCATTAAGCCATGAGGATGTATGATGTAACGTGATGTCATTGCAATGCCGGTCGCGACCCCTGTCAAGGGCTGGCCTCGAGCTCTATCTGTAGGCGTGGAGAACTGGCGAAGATCTGCAATGTGGGCTCATCCGGTGGGGTTTAGGGCGAGGGAGGGAGAGATATGTTCAAACACAAACGGCCTGGGAGCTAGCCAAGGGATATCGGCAAGAATAGCAATTCAAAACTTGAGGACGAGAGTTAGTAGATGTATCAAAAGCTTAAAGGAGGGTTTGCTTTTGTGGAGGCGAGCTGAGCTTCCGGTTCCGGGCCCAGGCCGTTGTTAATCTCATCAGTATGGAGATAATGAGAACGTGTTGCATGGCGGGCCAATCTATGCTGGATTCAGTTTCAGTGCTTAATGACAACCAAGAAGTGAATTGAAACTGGATCACAGGGTAGCTCATCGCCCATCACAGATGGCTCGTTCTTGTTTATTAATCACATAGTTGTGGGCTAAGGGCAAGGCTAGTTGCTTTATGCCCCATAATAGCTTTTTAGCCTCATTGTCCGGTGAGACGGGATGACTGAGGTAGGTGGGTGCATTTTGGAAGACGCTGATGGGTATATCGACAACATTCCTGGAATTAGCGGATCCCGCAAGTATGAAGGAAATATTGAGGTTCCGAATCTTTGGGTTCTTCCGAGTCGGACATTGATAGTGATACACTCTTCCATGAATGCACTGGGCGCTAGCCAACCCGAAAAGAGTCCGCACCTTCATTCATCAAGCTGAGGAGGAGAACCCAGAGTAGAGACCAGAGATCGGCACATCGACCAGTACTGTCACGAGAAATCAGACACATAAGGTAATGAGCGTGATATGAGAGAACAAAATGTTACATCAGCACCCGATGGTTTGAATTGGGTCGCGCTGGATTGTATACTCACCTTAGGTTACAGTGTCGAGCTAGAGGCGGTGAGATTTCCTTCTTTGACACAGCCTCATGGGGCAGTGCGCAAGAACTTGCTGATACTGATATTCCTGTCCCCCTATGGAATATCGCACCTTGTTGAGTACGAGAATTGAAGCGAATTGGTTGGAAATAAAGAAGGTCGGAGGAGAAAGTGTTCGAGGCCGCCGAGGACGGGGATGGTGCATTTGTTCAGGTTTTGGGTTGTTGTGGTTTTCGACAAGAGGGTATGTGCAAGTCGGAGTCTGAAACACTCGAATAACTCCTTCCGCTATCGCCTTTGCGCACACATCTCTCCACAATCTTCATCCACTCTCACAGATACCACCTCGCCGACTCTGAACCACAAATGGACCCCTATGCGAACGAGTCAAGCGATATAAATGACATTGATGTCCGACCCGCCACTCCAACCTCCCAGTTCGACCAGTTCAATCAATTCGACGGCCATTCGTTCTACGGCTCCAATATACAGTCTCCACACTCCGTATATTCGGACCTCAGCGACGACCCGGGCCTGAATGAGCAGCTAGAACCCTACAATCCTACCGACTTTGGTACTTCGGTTGATCAGAACAACAGCGGTCTGTATTCGTTTGGCAACGAAATTGGGCTCCTCATCTTCGATAACGACAACTTCTCAACATCTCACCCCTCAACTGCAACGTTCCCTTCCATGCCCGAGCTTCATGGTTCCCCATATGATCACTCATCGCCCGCTTCCGTTGTCGAAGGGGGTCTAGAAAGTGGACGCCGTTCCCGCGCATCGTCTACATCTTCCCTCGGCGCGATTAACTCCAACAATAATCAATTCTTCCCTTCTCCGCGCCTTACATCAAACTTTGCGGACCTCTCTATCGTGTCTCCCAATCGGGGAACCGAGCCGCTGCCCAATTCCCCAAGGGTGCACCCACTTGCGAAAGCTGTCGCCTCACCCCCTCGTTTACATATGCCTACAAATTCAATTACGACCTCCAGCCTCCCTTCTTCGACCTTGACCGCTTCCACTCTCACAACAGCAACCCCAAGCAGCACCGGCCTCGGGCTTCCGATGATGAATCCACCAGACGGAGATGGCGCCTTACGCCCTCACTTCAACTTTGTGCCAGCCACTCCTATCACAGGTCACGAAGGAGATACTGGTGAAGAACAAGACACATTCAATCGTCCCCAGATTGGTATGTTTGGTGAGTTACTGAACTATTCACTGCATTTTGGATATGGCTGTTCCACATCTAATCCTGGCCAAGATGTGATCGATTCTTGTTATCTTTATTCGGCTTATGTAACGTAATTGCTTATTATTTTGGTCACAGGCCATGCACAGCCAAACAACTGGGAACCGCCCTTAGAATCATCAACCTTCCGATTCCCTCCTAACCCCAGCAATACCCATAGTCCAGCGCTGTCTGACCATGGCCTTCCAGCAACGGATTCCTCAATATCTCGCGATTTCACAACAGGTCAACCCGGTGGTTCATCAGATCCATCACTTTTAATTCCGGGGCCGTCATCCCACGTACGCAATACAAGTGATCCAGCACCCGAACACCCCACTTGGGGCATTTTAGCTCCCGGTGGACAGCCACACGTACAGCAGCAAAACTTGGATGGAAGTGGTAGTGATGGAATGGGTGATTTCAATATTACTTTCGGCATTCAAGCGCCACAGCCACCAGCAGCACAGCCACTTGCCCAACCGCAACCTGGGTATAATACCATGCTCAACCAGTCTCTTCAATCTGAACAGTCGGGTCATCCCCCATTACTCGGTCAAGGTTTCACCTTTGGGACACCCTCCTCCCTGCAGTCCACGATGACAAACTTCCTCCCTCACGAGCCCATCCGTCGACAGAAGTCCGGTAACCTCGGACATCGTCTATCTCGTTCTGAAGACATCTCATCATCACATAGTTCTCCAAACCTAGGACCGTCTGCTCAATTGGGCTACGGTCCACAAGCGGATGCCTACCACTTATTCGTACAAAAAGTGGATCCCAATTCCTACCTCACTGTCGACGAGCCAATACCCCCTATCCGCACACACCGACGCACAGCAAGTGCCACGCGCAGCGAAAGAGGTTCCGCTGCTTCGCAGGATCCCACGATTGAGGGCATCCATTTCGTGCGATCGATATCCAACCGCGGAAGCCCTTATCCTTCTCCGCATGCAAGCCCGCGCTTCCGCCAAGATGCTCTACCTCCAGACCTTGCAGGCCCTGGTCTGATTTCTGGTATTGCTACTGGCTCTGTCACTGGTGGAACGGATGCAGGTAGCACCTCCGTGGTAGTGGTCAAGCCCATGGTCACTACTGGTCGGACAGCCAATGCTAGCAAACAACGTCGGAAACAGGAAGCATTGTTTGTATGCCCCATTGAAGGTTGTGGGAGCACATTCACTAGGAGCTTTAATTTAAAAGGTATGTTCGGCCCCTTTTCATTCATCGCCTGCGCTCGTGACTGATCGAATGATCCGCAGGTCATATACGATCCCACAAGGACGAAAAGCCTTACAAATGTCAATGGCCGGGATGCGGAAAAGCCTTCGCCCGCCAACATGATTGCAAGCGACATGAACAGCTCCACACAAATTACAGACCATTCAATTGCGATGGATGTGGGAAGCAATTTGCGCGAATGGATGCGCTTAACAGGCATTGTGAGTTGCTGATATATGTTCTGAAATATTGCGTCCTGATGTATTCTTTTTAGTGCGTTCTGAGAACGGTGCAGAGTGTTTACGACAGTCTGAAGCCAATGGCACGCTACCACCGGGATTCCATTCTGGGTCGACTTCCAAGACTAACACTCCTCCACCCCACTCTCTACCACTCAAACAAGATCCCGACCGGCCATCACGTGGAGGTGACGGCCATCATGCGTACCTGTAACGAACGCTTTGGAGGATGTCCGGAGGGCCTGCGCCCGACGCCTTTTATCGCCATGATCCCCGCCTCATTTCATTTTCATCTTTCTTGCAATTTGTTGTAATCATTTGGCTTTTATTTATTTATTTATTTGTTGCATGGGGACCTTCTCCAGGTGGTTCCATGTTTCGAGTGTCTCTATGTACTATTGCTATGTTGTTGTTAGTTGTCAACGCCTATATATTTCCTTCTTCGTTGACATCGGTGATCTTGTTCAGTTTCTTTCCTGAAACCACTTCTTCCTGTGTTTTGGCTCTGGCGCACCTCCACCTCGCATCCTTGTCAAGAAAACACGTTCCCGGTCTGCGATGGCTCCTCATGATGCCCGTCTTGTGGCCTCACATGCCTTCATCAACTCAATCTGTGGATTGATTCAATCACTGAGGGCTAGATTTCCCCAGTGATGGATGTCGCGCACGACGTTTCACGCACGCAATGTTATTCATATCACCTTTTTTTCCATCACATGATCCCTTGTCTCCATTCCTACTTCCTGTGTGTCCGATATCCAGATATAGTGTAGCTTTTAGAAGTGTCTCTCAGTTTGGATTTCCGCTAGCCAATTATGGTTTTTTGTTTCTTGTTTTCTTGCTTCTACGTACAATTTACAATACACGCATACATACCTTATACCCCTGACGCGAATTTCAGTCAACCCCGCTTCACCGCCTCGTTCTCTGCCATGTCAAAGATTCCGTCAACGTCCTCCTCATGTTCATGTTATTAGCTCCCGAGATGTAATCTTTTTTTTTCTTGTTTGTTTTCGGTATGAATCAGGCCCGATGTAACTCGTCTCGTGTTGTCGACTTTTTGAATAATAAATATTGTAAACTTGCTACGAAAGGTCTAGGCTGGCAGACCCCCCCTCTGGTTCGAAACATATGCTAGTGCCCGCGAATGCTGTGTTTTGATGCTTCTGCCGGTCCAATCGCCTGCCCGGGAAGACTTGAAGGAACGACGCCCACACAGGTTTTGAGACGACACTTGTATTGGAACTGTATGATTACTGCCCAAGGAAGCAAGGGAGGGGTGTACGCACCCAGGACGCATTCACTCCAAACATCATGTATGCCTGAGCCATGTGTGCCATCGCTTGAGGTGTGGAGCCACACTTGTGCATGTCATATCGCTTCAAAGTTGGGGGATAGAGCAGCGTTGATTCGAAACGACGGACTCTGCTGTGCGTATTGGAGGAGTTAACGCAGGGGGTGAGCTTGTATAGCGGCTATGGGTCTGAAACGGTTTGTTGAGGCAAAGACACGCTCTCGCAACGCGATTGAGGGATCCTAGCGGTATGCGACGAGCACGGTAACCCGGGTCTATTGCGCTGGAGCTGATGGCGTGCAAGTGCTGCGCAGAGTTGATAAGGTTGGCGTCTACTGGAGAAGGCGCTTATATACACGTTTTTACATTATGGCGGTTATTGCTGCCGTACTGTAGATTAATTCTGAAGAGTACGACGGAAAGCGCAAAACACTCGATGGAGGGGATTAAGAGATGCGTGTACAGTGAGCCCAGGATAGCGGGGAAGGGCAAAGGCCACAAGATTCGTGCGTATGCTAGCTACGGCACCGTCTGTGTATTGTCCAATGCGTTACACGGGAGTGTCCATTTTTCTACAGAATATCTACGGGGATCAAAATATCTAGGGCAACAACGAGAGTAGTTCAGGCTGAGTTCGAGAATTCAGCTCAGATCGCATATGGTATGATGGGAGCTTCTCCCGATTGAGTTGCAACTCCAAGAGGGAAACATGAGGTCCTAGAAGGCTAGCAATTGCAGTCGCAGTCGCACGACGGGCAAGACATGCAATCACAAATACACAGGCCACCATTACCGCAACTACCCTGACAGCATCTGCATTTCAAACAGTCACATATGTCATCGCAATCTATGTGCCAAAATCCATCCTTTCCAGTACTGCAGCACCACGACGCCGAGGCGGCACCAACGATGGAGTATGTTACAGGGTGGCCAATTTCTGTGTACCCGTACTGGGTCCGGATCCATCGCCGTCGTCGATCGTTCACTACATGAAGTGTTTGGTGTCCCATTCGCTTAGAAGAACAATTGAAAAGACTCACTCAAAGCAATGAACTTTGAAATCAATACGGTGCCCATGAGTAGGGCACCGCCCAGACCACTGGCATGCAGCGCATGGTCCGCGTCCAGGACACGTTCATTGGGCCCACTGGTTATGCTTATTAAGTTAACACCGATGGGAGCGGCAAAAATTCCACATAGCCCGATTATGAGGATAGAGGGGAGGGTGGCATAGTAGCGTAACGGCTTGGTTCGATGGACGTTGATATCGAAGCAAAGGTGGAGCCAAATCGCTGGTGCGGTCAAGCACATTCCACCGAGAAAAGCAGCCAGAATTGACCCTAGAATATCCGCTTGGTATTCCTGTTGCAGTTGAGGTGAACGTAGACGTTGAGTGTATTGTCCTAGGACAAGACAGACGACAGCCACAAAGGGTGTTATTAGAGTTTTGAGGATGGATATGTGACTGTGGAACTTGAATCTGTGGATGCAACCCCTGGGGTGGTCTTCTGACTCCTCATGATGGCAATCACAGTCACAACCAGGGTGCGCGGGAGGCTTTGGAGTGGCTGGGATAGCTGGGCGAACAAGATCGAACTGTGGTATTGGCTGGGGTTGCATGGAATGTATTACTCCAGGAGGATATTGAGGTCTGTAGTAGGCCATTTTGGAAGCCAATCGGGTGGATAACCTGAAGAATTAGTTTGGTCTACAGATCAGCGACAGGGTTCCGGATTCAGAGGACGAGTTAATAGTGGTGTGTGGCTGCGTGCTTCGGTATGAATCAACACCAGGATTCGATGTGGGAGACATGGAAAAAGGATGGGCGTCTTTATCTGTTCGCCCTCTTGGCTGCGCCATTGCCACCTACACAGTATCATCTGTACACAAATAGAGCGTGAGGCGTCATGCGTTGTGGCCAATGCCACAGCAAACAGCTGAAGCTCAAAGAGGTGAAAAGCGGGGGCACTATACAGTAGCAGGGCACCATGATGTAGCTGCACAGGTTTTTTGTGGCCGCCCTGTGCGCTTGGCGGTTGGGGTTCAGGGCATCTGCAAGGCGACTTTCCGGTGGACCGTGCTGACCTTGGGCGGCGAGTGTTTGGATGAGGTGGAGTTGCCAAACATAATAAAGACGGAGTGCGAACGAGCTGATCTTCCGACTATCCCAGTTTGAAAAAAATCCATGTCGCGCGTTCCTCAGCCTTCGTCGAGCCGCACGCCGACGAAAACCGCGACGCCAGCTAGATCTCGAATTGCCTCCACGTTATCGGCCAATGGCGCCAAAACGCGCGCGCCAGCTTCGAGTACAGCAAAACCAGGCACGCCAACGAAGCCCGCTAGGGCAAAGAACGCTGAATCCGAACCATCGCAGACGCCTTTGAGTATCAGAGAACAGATTGCACTTAAAAGAGCCGAGGTTAAAAAAGCACAATCAAGGGTGGCTGCCGGGGATGGTGGGCTAGAAATCGACGAAAGCCCTCCGACCCAAAAGCAAGAGGAACAGGAAGATCCGCTGTTGAGGTGGTCCTTGCGGGAAGCAATCGAGCGCGGCAGGAGTACAGGTGAGGCTTTAACACAATCTGTACGCTTGCTTAGCTGAACGATTAAGGTTATTGCTTGAAGGCACTGTCAACCTCGGCAGCCGATCTTTGCCCTGTATTCCTTCTGCTTTGTACGAAATCCACCTTGGCATTACACCGGACCGTTTAAAGCTTGTCCCAGAAGAGCCAGTCGTGCCACCAGCTGATCCACAAGCCCCACCCAAGCGCGGTAGACGTGATGCGCCTGCTTGGTTCGAGGCACAAGATCTACAGGCCCTCAAGGCTTCCAATAACGAGATTCTCGAGCTACAGCACGAAATATCATTGTTTGGGTCACTCAAGGCTATCGATGTGAGTTTGTAACGAAGATGCGTCCAATTGCATGGCTGACAGGGGTTCCCTCAACAGTTTCATAAGAACAAGCTGACGTCGTTGCCGGACACTATTGCCGATCTCAGTGTCTTGACAAATTTGGATCTTTCATACAACGCATTGACATCACTACCGGCAAATTTGTTCTCGCTCCCAGAGCTGTCCGTTCTCAATCTATCGCACAACAAGCTCACAACGCTCCCATTCAATGCACCATTTGCCAGCGGCACCCCCTCTGCGAAGCAACAAACCAGCACCAGCTTCTTCCTCCCAACTGTCACACGTGCAACGAAGCCCCTACCAAAGCTACATACCCTCGATGTCTCGTATAACAATCTCACCGCCAGTGGGATCGACCTTGAAATCCCAACGTCCCTCGTGAAAGTGGACCTCTCTGTGACCCCACTAGGGTTGGAGGATCCTCGCTGCAAACCTTTGATGCAGGCCTTGGGACGGTTAAAAGGACTGAAAGAGCTCCGCTTTGAGAATTCAGAGATAGGCGACGAGGCCGTTCCTCCAGACGCCTTTCCTGACGAGGCCCCCTTCCCATCCCTCAGGGTCTTGGATTTTGGCGAAACCAGAGTCACGATGGAGGCGATTACAAAGGCCTTTGTCAATGTCAAGCAACAGTTGAAGTTTGAACATTCGAACCAGGAGCCTCCGGAGGGCGTGATAAAGATCAGTGTTGGAAAGAAAGTAATCAAAGAATTGTGGGAGCTGGAAATTGAACAAAGAGCGAGGGCCAGACGACATCAGACCCATGCCTCAGGTGACCTATCAGGGTCAACTGAAGACGGTAGCGGCGCGCAGCCAAGGGAAGTAATCAAAGAGGACTGGGAGATCGAAGCGGAGCAAGGATTGTTGACGGAAGGAGGTAGAAGACGAGCGAGGGCAGAAGCAGCGGCAGCTGCATCCGCAGCCGCATCGTCACCAACGCCTGCATCCGCAAAGGCGGCCTCAATTGCCTCTTTAGGTGCGGACACGCCACCACCAAAGATCGAGCAAACGAGATCACCGTCGCCGCCCGCGGGCTTCGCGCTGTCCAGTCCCCAATATTACAACTCCGCTACGCAGTCATTGACTTTGCCACCATCAACCCCACCATCAAAAGCTGCCGGTCACGCACGGACATTCTCGCTCGCCGTGAATTCGACGCCATCACTAGCGTCCGTAAAGGATCTTGTTGTCCCCGCGCCCACGCTGCCTCTCGCTGTGATTGCAATACAGCCTTTTGCTCGGACGTTGCGGGAGCTTGTGCTGGTGAACCGCCGCATGGACCGCTCGTTCGCACTTCCTTTGTTGACAGCGGAAAACATGGATGACTGTGGGTTACTCCCCGTTCTGGAGGAGTTGGATCTCGAGGGCTGCAATCTGGGAGACACCGTCAGCACATTCCGTTCAGCCAGCAGTTCGCCTACCGACTTTTCCTTGGACTCGACGTCGTCACAGCGAAGCAGCGAGCCAATTCTGCCGCTCATTGCGAGGTTGTTCCCGAGCTTACGAAGTGTCAATTTGTCGTACAACAACATCACGAGCGCTGCTTTGGGCGCTGACGAATTGAATGCCGTCATCTTGGCATCAGAAGAAAAGAACAAGGCTGGATTGAAGCACCTGCGTCTGCGCGGAAACAGGATCACAGATGTAAATGGCTTCCAGCAGGTAGCGGAAGCTTTCAAAGGAAATCGGAACGTGCCTTCTTGGAAATTGGACGAACTGGATTTGAGAGATAATGAGATAAGCAAGTTGCTTCCAGAACTGGGCTTGTTGCCGTTAGATGTCTTCTTAGTGGATGGGAACACGTAAGCCTTCTCCATTAAAGTTTGTTCTGTTTTGCTCATTGTCTCTATTTCGCTGCCAGATTCCGTGTGCCACAGCGCCGTATATGGGAACGCGAGGGAACGAAAGGCTTGCTAAGCTGGCTGAGGGGCCGAATTGAATAGGGGCGATCAGACGAGTGCAACGAGCTTGCAGCACCAGACCTTCCGGGAGTCAGGTAATATATTGTTGATGGCCATACCAGCTTAGGGTTGCTCCCTGCATGCTGAGTACCATACGTAGTAGCCACCTTTCACTCTCCGCTGCTCCACCACCTCCCATGTCGTCCTCCCCCATCTCCTGCCCGTCCTGTTTGCGTTTTCCATTGTGTCGCTTCTTGTTCATGATCATATATTCTACTGCGCGGAAAGTATACCATGGGAATGAATTAATATTCAGACGCAGCCATTCAGACGCAGAAGTGGGTGGTGGACACGTGTTTCGTTCGCAACGATGGGCGGCATTGCCCAGAAACAAAGCCCCAGCCACCGACGTGGGAATATCGCGATTGCTCGAATTTCGCTCGTCGTGCCTGTATAGAGACTATAAGCTACTTCCCGCGATCCCTCCATATTGATCTTGTTATGGACAAGTGAGTTAAACTCTTTTAGTCTTGCAGCTCAAGCACAAGTTAGCCAAGTTGAGAATTTCAAAGTGAAATACTACGCGATCTGTGCTATAGGTGAATGTCAAAAAGGTTTCCCGGCGAAGCATCGAATGCAGTGAAACAATTTTTTCGCCACCCTTTCTGCCACACACCTCTATTGAGGGCCGCATCTACCCAAATCGGTCAAGGGAAGAGGGATGGTCTTCACTATCCGCCTGTATTAGAAGGTGACCGTAAGGTATATTCCTGTTCAGTTGCTTTGCGCGCTCAAAAAGTCGACATAGCACTGCCGTTCCCGAGCCAAGCTGCGAGTTTCGACGACACTAATACAGTCAACTCCGGAAAGGAAAATTCCTCGCGTTCTTCACCCTCCCACACCTGTGGTTCTGTGTGGGGGATCTATGTAGTTTGGGGCTACTTGCCCATCGTTAACACCGTGAGTGCTCGTTTTCGACGCGTTCAGGCATGTGCACTAGGGCCACTGAGGGCAGTGCCTCGGGATATTCCGTCCTCTGATAAGCCCCTTCCAGCGGCGCAACCAGTGAGCAGTGGCTGGGCGGGAATTCAGAGGTACAAAAGGGTTCTCCCGGTCCGAATTGGTGTACGAGCCCAACAGCATATATTCCATTTTTCACGCTTATTTGGGAAAAATTACATGGGACGCGTGCGGGCACTAGTCTAGGTTTCGTCAAAGCGCATCGCTCCCGTTTCTAAATCCAGAGCTCTCGATCTCGATGGATGGCTTTGGGGGGGTTCGTTCGGCCACCTTGACCTCCCAGCTCCAACTCCGTTGCCTGTGTTCGTTTAGCGGCGCAACCATTCTTTCATCAAACCAGAAACGGTGTGCAAACGGTGTGTTGGTTGTCCTCTGTTGTTGTCTCTACATATGCTGAGAAACGCCGCTTGGACGGACTCGGAGACATCCATGGTCCCTTCCTTCCCCGATTTTGCCCTATGGGTATGTGCTGAATGCAGAACGCAGAACGCCACAGATCCAAAGCACACGACAAATTTACCTCTTTCCTCCCTATCCCATCCCAACCTGAAGATTGGCTCGACGTGCCCCTGTTCTCCATTAGGCGAGGTAAGTGTTTGACAAGCTGTAGACCAATCCTATGCTATCCGACCCTACACTCTCACGACGACTATCCACACCGCCTCCACGAATTGCTTCTTCCCCCATACCAACATCCGTCCTTAGGCACCATTTCTCATTTACGTGAACCAAATTGAAATCCACGATTGCTTTGTGAACCCGAATGGAAAGTGTACAGGGGTTAATGCGGCCCTACGCAACTGATATCATGCCCACAATGACAACGTGTTGAGGATTCTGCATGGATTCTTTTTTTTTTGGTTCAGTGATCGGCCCTTTGAAATGCTATTGTTCTCGTTTGGGGGGAGCGCAGATCAACGCTGAGACATCAGAAAAAAATTTACCATTTGGAGATGTCAAAGGTGAGTGAGCTTTGGAGTGGGGGGACATAGTTGGGTTGTGGGAGGAGAGAGATTTAGTTTGGAAAATTCATGCAAAGTCGTTCCTTGGACATACAGAGAGAGGAGGGAGAGATGATGCGTATCTATATGCAAGGGGGGAGGAGACAAGGAAATAGTAGATGCTTCAGAAAGGGTATCAGAGTGTTGCTACGTAAGGGGGGGGAGTCGAGTGGAGAGAAATGAACGGAGAGTATATGATACAGCAAAGGAGTAGCGAGTTCCGCATTAACCCGAGAGAACAAGAAATACATTCAATTGAAGAGGGGGAGAGAGAAATGGTAGTTGAGGAAAGTGTAGGGGAGTGTGCTATTTGATGGGGTTATAGCGACGACCGCGACGACCGCTATGGCTACGGACAGAAAGCGACGCGTTTCCGGAACAAGACATGGACTTTGCATGCCGCTGCTGCACGGATTTCGTCCCGAACCGCCTCCCGCAGGCACTACAAGCAAAGGGTTTGACATCGTTGTGTGAGTTAAGGTGGTCTAAAGGTAAGTGTTATCAATCGCACGGGAGGGTAAAGAGGAGCAGGAAGTGACTTACTATGTAGATTGTGGCGGGCCGTGAACGTCTGGGTGCAATCCCCAAAGGTGCACATGAACGTTGCCTCCTTCCTCCGTCTGTCCTCGGAGGCCCGGATAGTCTTGACGGACGCGACTCTGGCTTTCCGTGGTTTCGACGTGCCAGCCATGGCTTGATTTGCGACGTTCTGGACAGAATGCCATTCGATTGAGGCGCTGTGTCCGAGATTTGTGCTGGTGCTGGTGGAGAGCGCGCTCGCGTTGCCGAGGCGGCCGATGATTCGCCCTCTCTGACTGTATTTGCGAGGGGCGATGACTGCGATGGGGCGCGCCTTTGACGAGGTGATATCGCTGATCGTCGCAGCTGGGGATGCTTGTGATAGGCTATTGGGTTCCTCAAAGGATCCCTTGATGCTGATGGAGGAGACGGTGATGAACTGGTTCATCTCCTCCACCACAGTTGGAGAAGAGGAAGGAAATGTGTCGTAAATGGGAGAAACTGCAGGGGTTGACGATGCTGAATGGATGGATGGAGCAGCGTGTTGGACGCGGTATGTTGCATCTCCCTGGACGGTAAAGCTAGAGCTGCCCGTTTCCTCTGGGAAGGAGCAGAACGAGTGGAGGCTCGTGTCGATTTCATTCTCAGCCCACACATCTTGAGGGGAGCAGGTTGCCTGGTGTGAAGTTTGTGTGCTCCTAAAGATTGGTAGTGCTTCCACAGACGTTTCGGGGAAATCAGCGAGTTGTGTGCCAATGGGAGATAGGCAAGATGGCGTAAACGACTTGAACGGCTCCGCTGGTTGGGGCGAAGCTGGATTCAATGATAAGGTGTACAAGTCTTCTTCAACGTCTTGAGAACTGTTAGTGACGAACCATTGCGGGATACGAAGATGATAGGATTTACCTTGCATGAGGCCCTCGACGTCTCCCGTTGCGCTATTCGGACTTAGTAATCCAACGCTATTACCAGCGGTAGAAGCTGGCGAGCTGAACGGGCTTGCTGATAGCTCTGAGATGGGAGAATAGTAGAAATGACGCTCAGGTGGCGCCAGGTGATTGTAGGGAGTCAACGAGGCGCTAGTGAGGATGCTGAGTGAAGGGTCTGTGGTTGCGCCACACACCGTCAATCATCTAAGCGTCTCTAATTAGCACCAGAAACTCACGTTTATGAGACGCGTCATCGTAAGTGATGGATTCAAAGTTGCTCACGAGCACTCCCTCGTCGAGAATGTCGCAAGCAAAGGGATTATGTGCGGTGGCGTCAGCGGGTCCGGCAGGCACCTCCCAATCCATCCCACTATAGTAACGCGAGAAGTCTTCAGCGGGAGCTTCGATGAGGATGGTTGGAGCTTCCATGCTTGGTAGATATCTGGGAGGAGGAGGAGGGGAGGAGGTAGCGAAGAGTTGTTGACTGCGCCCTCATTAAGAGTCGACTCTTTAAAGTTGAGGCTCCTGTTGAGTGACGTGACTTGGCAAACAGAAACAACAAATGAGGGACGCGAGTGGTTATGCCAATTATCGAGATTATCGGCATGATTGGACCCACAGAATTGCAACGTGTTTGTAGCCGCTCAAGGCGATACGAATTGGACACAGACAATGATACAAAGGATAAGGCCAAGGGTAAGTTTTCGCTCGCCACCCCCACGCCCACTAGTATGTAATTAGCCCCGTCCTATCTACCAATCGTCGGGAAGAGCTCAATTCAGCTCTTAAAAACTTTAATTATCCCATGTCTCTCGCTGCCATTCTCTGTGCCTGCAGGACAATCATAGCATTGAGAGGCGTGGAATGAGAGCGAGGCGTTAGACGCTCGGGAATCTTCCATTTAGATGGCATCACAGCCGCTCTGGCATGCCGAGACCACGAGGTGCAGGTCCTCCTGCCTTTTTCGAACGCATACACGGTACACTGACTTGTCCCATGAGTCACTCAGCCAATGAAAGCAGCAATGGCTCCGAGGCTGTGATGAATATAGGTACCTGCAAGGTCAGGACACCGCTTCATCATGCCAATAAAGCAACGATAACTCGAGAGGTAAAGAGCGCCCCGAGGAGCCCTTACCTGATGGGAGGCTGATAGGTGATATAAAGTGTAGTGGCGTCGCGGTGCTGCATACTTTGAGGTGGAGATGCTGCAAGCCCGCGTCTAATCAAGTCCGCCAATGTCGGGAACGGCGACTTCTCCGCAAAGGATCTGATTGCACAACCATGAGAGTCCTGGCTCTCATTCCAGACCTTGGCGTATTCGTCGAATTTGAGTCATTTGTAGAGTTGCTTTATCAGGTCAATATCAACGTTCTCCAAGTAAAGGTTCATCAGTGATGAACATTTCCAACCTTGTGGATCAGAGCCCTTCGAAGTTCGCTGGACGTGGCTCGTGGAACGGAATGAATAAGTTTTTGTATGTTTTGGTGTATGTTTTGGTAGCACAAAGGTAGCATCAGCTCATTAAGGTCACTAGGGCCCACCATTAAACGAACGGATCAGAATTGGCGTGGCAAACACAAAGGATTATGATTGCTACTAATGTACAAGTGGTGATGGCAATAGTTTACGATAGACAACAGCACGCAAGGCATGTAATTAATCCGCCGATGAAGAGAAATTCATCCCGAATGCGTGTCCGATGTCCATGGAATATTGGTCTCTTATCCGTCGGATGGCAAGCGCTTCAATAATGATGCAGTGGACGCTAAATGCGTGCATGAGGATAGGGAAGAGAAAGAAGAGCGCGTAGAAGGGACAAATGTGGGATACGAAGATGCGATTGTGGGTGCAGATTAACTGAGCTCCGTATTACTCGTAGTTGAAAGAGCTTGTGTAGTGAAAGGCATGACGAACGTATGCTATCGAGGGAGGACTGAGGGCATCGTGCAACGAGGTCATAGTGTATATATGTCGACAGGTCAGGCACTGGGCTTACCATGCCTCTCATCCCATCCCTCGGGCCACTCCTTACAGATCCAGGTGATACTACTTCAATGTCCAGGGTGCAACTGCCGCAGATGAATCTCCAGCGTTGAGATGCTTCTATCAGAGGCGCCTGGTACCGCCAAAGCGTAATTCCATCGGACACAATTGACAGTAAACGAGCGCGCATTGATCGATCTGAACAGCGAAAATTGCAAGGACTGGGGGGATGGGTAATTAACAAGCTGAAATTTGTTGCACTGGTACCAACAATGTCGTGTTGGGCGGGCGTTGTGGGGACGTATATGGGCGTTGGCAATTAAACCTGAAAGCGGGTGGCAAGCGATGCATTGAGACAAGTGCTGGAATACGAGTACTGGGATTGAGCTAATTGGCGTGCACAGGTGCACTGGTCAGGTGCTGAGCAAAGGAAACTTGGGACTAGACACAAATGTGGTCTCGCCCGCTGTCAGCCGGGGAACGTGCCGGCCTCCCTGCGCATCCAATGCAAAGGAACGTGGCCCCCATCCCCCATCCCCCCCTCCGGTCCTCACCTCGTTGTATACCCATCTCCCCTCGGATTGATCAGATGTCTTGTGCGTGCATGACAACGGACCATAAAAGTGGTCGGAGAAGAAGGCAGAGAAGAGCGGCGCCGGTGAATATGTCGAAAAGTGCCCACTTGCCAATTTGAACGGAGGCTATGCTGGATTGAATCCGGTACAAATCAGTGTTGGAGGAGAAGGCTGAGGAGAGTGACGCTCTGTATGGAATCCAGTACGTCGCCTTATTCACACGCAGGTTGCACTGCCATCTTTTCAACCCTGGAACTCATCGCTCAATCCTCCAAAAAGAACAAGGCCAGCGTAGATGACTATATTCAGAAACTCTTACAAAATCGAAACAATAGATAAGTAAATACATGCAAAGGGATGCATGAAATTATAGGTATCATTTACATGGGGTATTAATGCGATAGATGCGAAAATCATGAGATAGCAAGTCGAGCATGGCGGTAAATTAAGCAGAACAGAATTAGGCATAGGGATGCTTGCGCTTGGCGTGTCGCTTCAAATCCGACTTGGTGGAGTAATGTTTTCCACATCCCGGCTCTTCACAACTAAACGGTCTGTGCTTGTTATGGAAGTTGATGTGGTCTAAGGAGACAAGGACGTGAGTCGTTTGTCACAATCAAGTAAAAGAGACACGCACTGCGCAAGTTTTGGTAGGTGGTGAACCCTCTTTGACAGCCGTGTACCTCACAAAACCACTTGTGGGGGCGTTTCTGCCGTGTCCTGGCGGCTCTGAGGACGTTATCACTCCCGACTTGGCCTCGCGGAGAATGGGGAGCGATTTCGTGAAGATGAATGGCGGGGCTGGAGCTAGGGTCCATGAGCCATGTGGAGTGTGGTGTGGGAGGGAGGCTCGAGTTGTCGTCGCTAGAATCCAAAGTGCCCACGCTCAAGGAGGGACTGGGATACATTGGTGCAAGATGGTGGGGAGAGGAAGCGTGCGCTTGATGCATCCAGTTGCGCGGCGCGTAGTTTGCAAAAGCAGGGAGGGCGTTCTGCGACTCGGTGTAGGTCGAATCCTGGCTGGAGGGACTGTGAACTATGATAGCCGGGGCCATCGAAAAGTTGGTGTTGGCGGAAAATAGTGCCTCTCTTCCGAGTTCATGTTCGTTAGGAAAGAAGCCTCCGAGAGGTATCTCATCCAAGGAGGACAACTCGGAAAAATTAGGGTGGAGAGATGGGCTACCTCCAGACACGTAGTCTACGCGATTCCCTGTAGAAGTAAGCAAAGACAAGTGTATAGACTCAGGACACATACCATCAGTACCACCAAATGACATCATATGGGAAGAGGAGTTCATGATAAGAGTTGAAGACTTGGTGGGAG
>KB722743.1:1119786-1136786 GCA_000349905.1 Volvariella volvacea V23 | reverse complement strand
GTCTATGACTCGAGTGCTAGTGGAGGGTAGTTGGTGCTTGATGATGGACCGTTTTGCTTTAAGTAGTGTGCTTGGAGGGATGCTGTTGTGGGATTCCTGAGCCATTCTAGTAAATATTAATTTGTTGTCGAGAGAAACGGATAATAATTAAATGGGATGGCTGCAGGTAGTGTCGCAGGAAGGACGGAATGTGTGGCAACGGGGGAGGTTTGGCCTCGTGTTACCCCTGCAACACCAAACAAGCGCATCATCAAAGCGTGACCCCCTTTCCCCCAAGATCCATTATCTTGTACTTCCCGAGGTCAGATTTCTCTGCAAGCGTGTCCGGATTGGAACCTTAATAGTGTATGGACGAATGGCTCTAAACCCAGTGAGTCAGCACAATCTCCACACCCAGACCACCTGCCTGGGCGCGCAAGGTGAAATCTTGAGCGTTTGCTCTGGACCGAAAGCCGGAGTGCCTCCATTCGCCATTTGCTGTCAGCCCACATTTGCGGGCTTGCTACCTATCCTCACAAAGCCACCCTTCACCTTTGGGACATCAAGGTGGATATAAACGGGGAGAACATGCTTTTTCACAGCTAGGAGTTTCGCTGACTCTGACCGGCTCTGGACACTTCGTGGGTTGGGCATGCTGCTTCAGACCCACAATCCCATTGCAGTGGAGGGCGCGTTAAGGGTCTAAAGATCTCTAGGTCCATCTAAGTTATTTTAGCGCAGTTTTTTGTTCACGTACTGCTAAGCTAAACACGGAATGTTTTCATCAACGACGACTGCTTGTACGTGGGGTGGACACCTCTGTTGCGACTATTTGCCAGCTTCTACACGGCTTGTGTTCTCGATGGCAGTGCATGCATCAGATTCACTGCCAAAAAGGCGGAGGGGGTGTGATGTAGCCATCTGTAACGCGTCGCACGTCACGCAGCTCGCGCGCGGCTTCCACGTTGAAGTGAATCAATTACTTCCTGCAAACCACCACTGCGGGGACCGGCACTCGAAAAGGTCGTATGTTCTCGGGAGAGTCTCCTAGAACGCGGTCTAAAGACACAGCCGACAGTTTAGGCTTCAGCTGCCTTGCTCTCGGCATCAACTGAAATGGCACAAGCTCACCTCGTTGTCCGTCCTCTGTGGCTTCTGCCACCCAGGCATTACTCGGGCCAAAACAGTCCTCCGCGTATCGCAAGCCCCCCTCCTTCTGTCTGTGCTGAAGCTACAGGTCCGGAAAGCCGTTTGCCCTCGCCCCAACTAGGCCTTGGGTACCATTCAGTGACCGCTACCGAATCCCTCTGTCCCTCAATTCTATCGTCCCTATAACGTTATTCCCTGTTCCCCCAGCTTCAGATCCGTCAAGATTGCTCGAGCGCTTTTGGGTGCGAGAAAAAATTTTTTTCGCCAAACTCAACCATATTGGGCTCAGTCCCCATACGATACGTACCAACCAAGAAATTTCACGTACGTATTCGTTCTTTACCTCCGAAAGCAGATATTAACGTTATTAACTAGCGGATCTACAATACAAAGCATCTAGGTTAAGCGAACCAGGCATCTACATATCTCTACGATCGCTCCAAGCGGTGGGATCAAGGGTGGTACTCAGTTGGCCACCCCTTCATTCGGTCCCGGATTGGATCGGCAGCTTCGAGTGTGACGCTTCAGGTCATGTTTCGTTCCAACTGTGTTTCCACACTTTGGGCAAGGAACTTTCAAGTTGTTGTGGGCGTTCATGTGGTCTAAAACGGTGGAGCCATCCCTCTTAGCAAGTCTCACACAACCAGAGTGTTGACAACTCACGTTTCAAGTTGTGCTTGGCCGTAAAGTCCTTTCCACAGGAATCGCACACGAATTGGGCAACAGACCCACTAGAGCGCCGACGACGCGCGGCCTCAGTCATTGCAGGAGAGCCTACGTTGTCGCGAAAAGTGTTGCCGCTTGCGTCCCCGTACTCGGGATTGGGGCTGTACCCGGAGGAAGAGCTGGTTGGGCTGGGCGGCGGCGTGATGAATTGCGCATTGTACGGCTGTCCAGCGTTCGGGTAGGCTGGATATGCCTCCTGAGCAGCCACTGGCATTGGCCCCATGTCGAACGGCGGCGAGCCTTGACCGTAGTAGACTCCCTGACCGACTTGCGTCTGCATTGGATGGGCGTGAAGTAAGTTGGGGTTGACGGTCCCGGAACCAACATGGGGATTGTGAGGCGTGGTCTGTGGGGGTGAGACTACGACTTGGTATGGGCTGGGAACTGTCTGCCCCTGGACATCTAAAAAACGCGTCAGAGGCCACGTGGGTGTGTGATGGATGACACCGAACCATGGTATGGCGGGTTCATGCGCCCATATTGGTCGGGGGCAGCGTAATTGTTTCCGTCGTTCATCTGCTGGTAGGTGCCGCCTGCGAACGAAGGAGCGTTGAACGAGTTGTTTCTGGGTGAGTACATGGCTAGGTGGGGTGTTTGTCTGGTCTTCCTCTCTCTCATACTTCTCTGCTTTATAACTACTCGACCTCCATCTGCTGTATCGAATAGCATTGGCTGTGTCCGATTCTGTTGATATGTATTCCTTTTCGTCACGGATGTCCACGTACATTGTCCCTACGGAACAGTAGTTACGATTAGTCAAAACCTCAAATTTAGTTGTGTGGTCATTGTCGGGAGTGCTTCATGGTTACCGTTTGGCAAGAGAGGTGCCGGTAATACAGCAGTTGTGTACTCCCCAATTTTTCCCCCTAAATCTCAGATGCACAGCCCGTACTAGTACGAAACCCTAATCCTTCCCGAAAGTCAACAGCTCCTCCCCAGTGCAGGATGCAGCATTGTCGTCGTCGGAAACGTGGACAGCTGCGCGCAAACCTTACAAAACAGGTTCCGTTCGTTCGATTGCACAACTTCAAATTTTCTCCGGCTGTTTTTTCCTTCTTTTTTGTTTGTTTGCTAACTCGAGTTGATTTCTTTCGTTTTTATCGGCCCCTACAAAGGCGTCGGACCGCGCGCGTTTCTCAATCTAGGCTAGTTGGGTACAGGGACCACTCTTTATTTCACCAATAAATGTTGTACAATGGAATCAACCAGAATTACACGTACAGTTACATAAAAAAAACAGAAATATTCGGACTTTCCGAAAATGGAAAGAAGGAAAACGAATGAATCCCTTGCCATTGTGGCAGTCTGGCGGCTCCAAAGGCGCAGGCGCTTTATGTGGGTTTAAGTCGCAGGCATAAAAGTAGAGAAAGTGAAGGAGTAGGGCGAGCATAATAGTAGGCGAGATGAAAGTAAAAGAGAAAGGTACGATATGAGCAAAAAAAATCATGTTGGTACAGAGTAGCGGATGACAGTGCCGTTAAGACGGGTACCTCCCGCCAGCTTTATGGGGATAACAAGCGTACACAGGATGAAAGGAACAAGGAATGAGTCTACATAATCTATACGTAAGTGGTCCATAAGTTCTAGGAGCATCGTGAAAACCGGTACACGAAGTAAAGGAGCAAACATGGAGTTTTTCTGTAAAATTTGGGTATCATAAAGGAAAGAAATGAGGGGCGTGCGTGTTTAGAGTCGACCAGCAAACTCTTCAGGAAGTAGCTGGTTCCGCGAGCGACTACGGCGGCAGGCGATGGATTTGAGGTGACGCTTCCAGACGTGCCTGATTGTAAACGCTTTCCCGCAGAAAGTACAGACAATGTCTTTGATTCCCCAGTGACTCTTGATGTGTGCTAATTAAAGACACTCAGTGACAAGCTCCGCGGAGAAAGCCTCAAGACGTACCCTTCAAGTTGCTCTGGCTCGTAAAGTCGGCACCACAGCCCGGAACATTGCATGCGAAAGTGGGCTTGCCGCTCTTACGTCGGGACCGCCCTGCCTGTCGCATTGACATCGAACCGACTATTTGACGGAATTGGCGCTCTCTGCGAGCTGGCATGAGAGGCTGTGCGGGCTGCAAATAGGCGTGCGACAATGAGGGGCTGGATCCTGTTACGTAGTCGGACACCAGAGTGTCTGCTGAGCTTGCATACGTGTATACCGAGTAGGGTATTGTTGGGACGGTGAGTAATTGCGACATGGAGCTGGTTCTATCATGGTCCTGGGAAGGCTGGGTGGATGCAGGAGAAACATTGCCCTCGGAAGTGATATTGATTAATGGGCAGAAACTCCACCCCTCCTGGTGCTCGCTACTCGAGTCTTCTTCGAATTGAGGGGCGGAGAAATTGCCCGGGGACCATTCGACCATAGGGAGAGGAGGGGTAGAGCCCGGATGCATTAGTTGGGAATCTAATGGTTGTTGGAGTGAAAGGTGGGAATGACATTGGTAACCGTCGAGGCATTCCGCGAGATTACCGGATAAGATGTCTATGTTGGAGACCGAAGTGTTAGGACTGGTGTAAGGACTGGTGTATCCTGTTAGAACTGACGAACTACTGGTGGACGCCGTTGAACAGTGGGATGGGGGAAAGTATGGGTGTGGGCGTTCAGCGTAACCTCTGGGGGCGCGGGGCATTGTAGCTATAACGATTGGTTGTGGGTTGAAGGGCCCCTTTCCGAGGACAATCGTATTTATACCGAGAGATTGGGGGTTTCGTGGTCCATGCCGTAGATTGTACTGCCTCAAACAGCATCAATGCGTGCCAAGCTATTCAGGAAGTGACCTCGTCATCGCGCCTAGTGGTTTAAATAGGAAGGAGCGACATTCAAACATTCGTGGTTGGATAACCACTTAGCAGATGGTGTGAGTGAACCAAGAGTAAACCACGGCGCAACCCAGGAAGTTACCGGATTTCGATGGTTCCCCTTTGAGTAGACTTCACACGGTGCGGGGGGAGATAAATCTCTCCAGCGGAACATTTCGATTCATCTCGATTACTTATCTAGATGCCGGGCTGTTCATTGAAAAACCCGGGGTGCGCTCATTAATGGGAAGAACTGCTAACTTGGTCGGATGCGGTCGATTTAAAGTCAGCGAAAGACATGGCCTTAGCATGTACCGACACGGTGTTTGCAATTGGGAGCCCCTCAACCGTTTGACACTTGCCTTTCTGTTCACGCAGTATTCTTGATTGAGTCATCAGACAACAGCCATTCATTACTCCACTCATCACGTAATATAAGATACATGCTTCATCTGGTTTTTGTGATACAACGCCATGTAAATGATACATTCAACAACGATAAATACTGCTCGCTGAGCGTCCCGAAGCAACATGCGTGAGCACCACAATGCTGGATTGCACGATTACTGCCAGTTAAGCTCACATGTAGCCTCGTGTCTTTGTCGAGCATCCAATCTCGATAAGAGTTTGGAGCAGAACTGGCAAGGGTATCGGGATGCCTGGTGTACTGATGCCTCGTGTCGCTGCAAGTCCGCAACTCTTGTAAACGATTTCGGGCAACCTTCCACCTGGCACCAAACGCGTTCTCGACTTGCATTTTTCACTTTCCGACGGTAACTTGCCAGTGATGACCTGCCCTTTCGCCGATGATGGCCCGCCTTGGGTCTCTTCCGTTTATCGGGGCATTTGTCAGATAAGGGTGATGCGTCTCCAGTGTCTTCGTATTTGGCGATATCATCTGATGACGCAGGTGACGTGTCCGAAATAAGCTTTCCTTCCAGCCGAACGCTCCGTCTAAGTGAGTCCGGGATCGGCCAAAGATGACAGATTAGTGGAGGATCGGGACGATGAAGTGAGGGCGGGTCTGTATCGTTCAGCTCAAATTGTAAGGGAAGTGGTCGTATCGCTGGTGTCGATGGTGCCGAAGATAATGGGCTGCAACTTTCTAGGAGATCTTGAATCAATTCTGGGGTCTAAAAGTGCGTGATGAGCCGAGAACATGCTGATACTCTGTCCTTTCATACCTTCGCAGTGCCCGCGCAAGGAGATGACGAGCAACTAAAGGCTGAATGGTATTGATTGTTGCTGAGAACATTTTGTAAGACAGGGTTGAATCCTTGGGGTTCGTGGGCACAGGAACTGAGGGTCGAACTTCGTTTGTAATCCAATAAAAATTCTTCCGAAGCCGAGGGTTGAGAATCACTGAATGATGCCCCGTTGGATGTTTATTGTCAGATACTGAGGCATAGATCACTTACAATGGTATGCAGGGTTCAGTTGCGGGATAGTTGATAAACTGTTCAAAGAAAGCCTCGTATGTTTCTGAGTGCATTGCGGAAGGGAAACTTGTGTGGTACAGGATTGGCTCTGCGACGCCTTATATTTGTTTTGGCGCTCTTGTTGAAAGCGTCGCCGAAACCATGGTCGGTGCGTCTACTGTGGGTCCAATAAATAATAAACCCAAATTGGATCAAGTCCAGGCGTCTTAGATCAGAAAGGACAATTGCCGAAGTCGCCCATACGAGCGATTTTTAGGCCGTTTGCACATGGTGAAATATGTAGGCAGCGAAAGTGGGTAGAGAGTAATGGTGTCGGAGATAGGACTTCGCTGACCTCCAAATGACAATAGAGTTGAGCCGCCAAGATGCTCAGAAAAATACTCATGCGGCAAAAGGGGCATCATAAAAGGAAAGCAATTTTCGCAGCCCTTAGGCACCTTTGCGATTTGGTCTCCAATTAACCTGCGTTGTTCTTCCAGATTCCTTTGTTCAGCGCTTGGGACAATCCTTTCTTCCATAGCGTGTCGTGTTATTTACGCATATTTGGGTTGGATGAACAACTTCCACCTCCACCTCCACCATAATCATTGCGTCCTCTAGTGCTCTTGAAATATCGCTCCTTACTGGATGCCTGAGTGGCGTATCCCTCACTAATTGCCATGCAATTATCGTGGCATTACTCAACCGATAAGGACCTGTCAAGTATGTCCCTGGAGTTGGAATTTCATAAATAGTGTAAGTTGCTCTCAGTTTTCAACCCCCTTTTTCGGCGTTGCTCTACATTCGCTCACTGTAGTCATTCTTTTATTCACTGTCCTTACAGATATGTTCCTTCACCAGGCCCTGTTATCTTTCGCTCTCATCGTCACCGCGCTGGCAAGCCCGTCTCCAACAAGAAGGGCTTCCGAGCATAGCATCAATCCGCCTTTGTCCGCGCTCGTAGGACGTTCCTACCGCCCTATCTCTCAAGTCGAGGCTCGAAGTCTTACCAATGCAAAGAGGTTGGCTGCACACCTCCCGTTGAAGCCGCCGCGCCGCCGAAATCGTAAGATCATTTTTGTGCCTTAATTTCCCAAAAATCTAAAACAAAACAGCCGGTACCGAGGGCAGTCAACCTCAGCCATCCGGGAGTCCCTTGAACAAGTGAATTCTATGTCCATTACTTCTGCGAGGTTGGAGCTCATATTATGGCCTTTTGTAGGAGAGAGGGATGTATTGGTGTTTCTAATGATGGCATTAATATTGGGTATGTAAGCAAGAATTGGAACGTGTTCGGTGAAAGTACCATCACAAGCACAATCGACAACTGCATGCACGTTAGGCTAGACACGCAGGAATGTGAAGCTGGGACATCGAATATTGAAACTATCGTACGTATGCTGGTCCTTTCCCTATGCGCAGCTAACAGGTTTATAGAATGGACCAGACGAAGCATTCCCATACCTTGGCGGCATCGTTGGTTATTCCTCCATCTCCGATAATATTGGTCCCGGTAGTTATAAGTGAGAATTTCTGTGTTTATCCAACCCGAAAGTATTCAACACTTCTTGTAGTTACGTCTACTTTGGTGGAACGACACAAACATCACCCCATTCTCCACCTTCAACTGGTGCTAACTCGTTTACTGCCCGAACAGGGATTTCCAGAAAGATTGAAAGTTCAATTGTGGGTCGCCACTACTCGTCGACCTTGACCGGTTCTAAGCTCCCTTGCTAGTGGACATGTCATAGAAATGGACAGGACAACACCTACCACCTTTCTGCACAGTGGATCAACACTGACCACGGTGAGCCTGTTGGTTATGTTGGCTTCACCCAAGGTACGAGTATTCCCTTTTGCATGTCTTCTTTGCTGACCCCCTTCCTTGCTAAGATACCCTCTGCTTAGTTGGCGACATGGGGGCCTTTGTTGCCCAGTTTGGAGCCACCCAGTGGCTAGTGAGTTCATGCACACCCACGTGAATTTTCAAAATAACGAATATTTCCAATTCTAGGAATTCACTTTCGTTCCCTTTTAACTCCATTGCAGTTTTATCATCGTAGAGCGCCACTTGGACTCTGATCAGCCTGTCAAACTTTGTCAACTAGCTTACAGTCGTCACCTTCTAATAGACCTTCTATTGATCCGCTATGAGTAAGCACGAGCCAGCCTCACATCTTGCTCTCGTCGAAGTTCATTCAATATGTGCCTGGTCGTCTTGGATCCCTTCGTTGACCCGCATCGAAGTAGTGCACCTCATCACTGTTGGTCGGTTTCCGAACACTTCCACCAACGGCAGATGTTCATTTTGCCTAATCCAATGACTTCTGCTCTTCTTGTGCCGTCGTAGGTGGCTCAATTCGATTTTTTTGTGAATGGCTACCCACGTAATATCCCACCGACCTCTCGAGAATTCACCCAGTCTTCTCTTAGGCCCACGGTTTAAATTGGGTCGAGCCAAGAAACCTGGTTGACCCTAAGCTTTTCCTCCCCCTCAACGATGTTGCGATCTGTGGTACTCATATTACTATACGCCATCGCGACGACTGTTGGTGTCCTGGTGCCTACTCGGACATCACCCCATCAAACCTACCCCTTCAACCCCTCCGTCAGTCTCTTACCCCCTCTTTCTAGGGCCCTCCAACTTTTTGGGCTAACAAACGCCGAACGCCTATCAGCAGGTCTGCCCCCAAAAAGGCCTCGGCGGATAAGCCGTGAGTCACACTGGTATACACTCCGATGCCCCTGTTTTGACGAGCGATGGAAGATAAAAAGAGTACAAAGACACACCCTTCGGGTACCCCGAACATGTACGTAAAGGGATATGAAACATGATCCAAGCTATGAGTGTTGATATCCCCCATCGGACAACGATACGTGCAGAAAAGAAGGGTGTATTAAGGTGCTAGAAGACGATACGTTTGTAGGTTACGTGAATAAGGACTGGAACATGTTCGGCGAAGCCACATTTATCAACGACATAAGCTCGTGCCTCAAGGTCAAAATTGACATACACGAGTGCGGAATTGCGCGAACGGACATCGAGATATTGGTATGTAGCTCCGTCTTGTGAACCATTTTTGACGATTTTATGTCGGAGGCCCCCCCTTTTGGTTTAGAACGCTCCGTGGGTAGAATTGTACCCGTGTTTTGGCGCAATTACGGGCTATACTTCAAATTCCGCCGCCCTTGTCCTGCAAAGTTTCAAGTGAGTTGCGAATCGAGCACTGGTGACGAATTTTGGCATATATACCCGTTTTTCGTATAGTTATGCATATCTTGGTGGCACCGTCTCCATTCCATCAGGATGTCCAGCATCTCATGGCGGCAATACATTCACTCGGCGGACACGGATCTCGGAGAAAGTAGAAAGTGCCATTGTAAGACAAATCATTGCTCCGTCAACAAATTCTCTGAATCCTTGATGTTAGTGGAAATGCACGTCAGCGGGTGCAAACTTTAGTCTCATTCCTCAATGGGTAAATCCCGATTATAGCACGGTGGTGGCGTACCTCGGCCATACGCAAAGTAAGTGTTTCGGATTCAGCTCAACTCGCCGTCTGATAAGGATTTAGACACATTCCTGTTGACGGCTGATAAGGATGCATTTTCCTCTAGATTCGGATCTACACGCTGGATGGTGAGCTCTTTTTTTTGCGGTTCTATCGTCTGCTGATTCAACCTCTCTAAATAACCAGAATTTTGTTTTCATTCCCAATTGAAGGAAGGAGAAGGGAGGGCGGCCGTTGTTGGTATGGTATTCGTGCTGCGCCTTCCGAGTCATCCTCTTGTCATCTTCTTATCGAACCAATTGAATTGTGACGGTTTCCTTATGCCAACACCTTTACTAAAAAATGCCATCGACATGTGCGCGACCTCAATGAGAGCAGCCGTTAGCCAAGACACTACAAAACTGTGCCAGTACTCTTGACGGGACTTCTATGAACAGCCTTGCTTTGGTGGCGCAGCTATACGTTGGATGTAAATGGACAAGCGTAACAGCACCACCGGGGATAATGTGTATTCTAGAGGTAAGCGATGCGTGTCGATGCCTGCCGATTTACGAGGGCTTTTTTGCGTCCGATTGAGCAGGGCCCGATGGTGTACATGTGCGGATTGTATACGGGAGAAGTTGATGGGAACGCCGAGGATTGCTTCTTGAAGAAAGACCACAAGCGGGTAATTTGCTCAGCTTCGGACATCCGTACAAGGTTTGCACTGCTATTGATGGTCGTCCAACGGGTTGCACAGAATGAAATCAAAGAGCAAAGTGACAAGCTAAGATTACGAGGGTGAGGGAGTCGAACATGCTTCCCACAAGAGCTGTAGATGCGTGCTATTGCCCGTGTTCCCAGGGTCTGGTTCAGGTTGAGCCATTTCGACCCAGATTACTGAAAACGGAAATTATTGGGTATTTTCTGCCAATTGTCCACCGCCTCGTTTGCATGAGCGCGTTTGGTTGGTGTAATCTCTATGCTAGCCATAGACAATGCCATAAAACCTGATTCGAAACAGGCGGTGACTAAATGCACTCATTCCTCTCGTCATGACCTGCCATCTTTGACCGTCAACATGCTCCCGTGAAACGATAATGTTCAGCGAACAGCGCGGTGACGAATGAAGAATATATTTGCTCATACAGGTTCCCCGCAATGTCGTGATATTTGACTCTTGTGGGTAATACGATCCATATGGAAAAGCACTGTCATGAAGCCCTAGAATTACGATAACGACCAAAATTGCCCATTGTCCAAATATTGAGTCACACGTGGCCTCGAGGCGTCAGGGCTTCGAATATAGAGTTCATATTCAACTGGGCCTGGTGAGCAAGATATAGAGAGCAACTCCTCTTTTTCCTGCAGGGAAAGAGGGATGGGAGATCGAGTATGTTGGTCGCCAAACCGACGTCAAGCGCACCCACCCCCGTAAGGACAAACAAAATGTTTACCTTCCGCTGTCATGATGATGCCCATACCAATCTCTTGGGGCAAACCTTCTCACAAATCGAACCATTTCCACCATTTTGGCTTTGAGCTAATGCTCGTGTCATTATTACGCTCACTTTCAAACCTTCATTTCAGATGCCGGCGAGTTCTCAGTCTTCCTTATCACGCTGTCGCTGCGGCTTTTCAGGCCTGAAGAAAGGGAGAGAAGATATGATCAAAAGCCCCAATGCGCCCGTGGGTTCCACCGGCTCGCTGAATGCCGAGCTCAACAGGATGACCAAATCAAACCTCCCATGAGCATAGAGAGTTATATTATAGTGCGATATCAGCGGCAATTCGTATGGAGAGCGGACAAATCAATGACTACTAGATGATTGCAGCACTTCCACTTGCTTCGGAGGACGAAATTTCGCGATTATCTAGGAGGAAATTGGTGGGGAGCCGAAATACTCGAGGATCTGCGAGTTTACATTTATGGTAGACGGAAGTATGGAAGCCACACGTCAACCCAATAATATACCGCGATGGGGTTTGTTAAAACTTGTCCGAGTCTTCTTGGGCTTCAAAGGGCAGGAAGAACTAGGGAGAAGATCAGAATCAATTTATTCATGGGCCCGAATCGATGAACGGGCGGTGTTCACAGGTGGCAAACGTGATGAAGGCCGTGTGGAGCAAAGGCCAATCAGCCCCCGTCGTGTGGTCTAGGCTCCCGAGGGAGAGCTTTGGGGAACCGATAGGACATATTGCATATAACTTGTGGAATGTGCTCAACAGCATCGGAGATTGCCGAAGCACATCTATATAAGGTCAATGGTCGAAAGCGCGGTCTAGATGTCCCGAAATGACCTCCTTGCTGGTACTTGAGACCCTCTGCGTTGGTTCTGTAAGCGAAATGATTTAGTTGATGTCGTGGGCCCCCATTGGTGTACGGCACAACTGCCACTGGTGTTGTATGCCCGCGCAAACGCTCGGGTTCCCTGTTCTCCATTCAGTTCTAACCCTGCCTCGTTGTACGTCCCGGGATTACATTAATTAATGTAATTGTTGATGGATTTATATTTGAACGCGAATCACTCAAGAATGGACACAAAAAACGAACAAAAACTAAGATGAGACAAAAGAGAAGAGAAAATAGAGCAAGAAGACAAAACAGGTGGAATAGAACATGCTTACGCCAATCTAAGGTAAGTGAGAAACAAGAAAAGAGAAACTAGCAAACCAGTGCTAGACCCGAAGCAAAAGTATGTTATATGGAATCAGTAGGAATTTCATCGCCAAGTTTAACAGGGTGTGGGCCATTATTACGGTGTGTAGGGAAAGGATATCTCTGTTTGTTTGGGCGGATGTGTTGTAGGCGCGACTCAGGAGGGAGCGTAAGCAAGACAAGATCAATGAGGTAAGTCAAGAAGTGAGGGAGATCATCAGCGAAGAAAACCGTTCGTTTCGGGAAAACAAAAACACTAGCAGTTGGGTGGATATATCAATAGGGAATTGGCCCTTAGGCATTCCGAAGGTCCAAATCCAAGAAAAGCGTGTATCCTTAGTTGGGACTTAGTGCCAGGAGTAGTGGGCGTGATAGTGGCGTCGGCGATAACTGTCAATGATGGCTGATGTATGATTGATGGGATCGATGGCGGCGAGGAATGAGGAGAAGGAGTGAATGCAAGAGATGTAGCACGATGACGAAAGTTTGGTGATGACAAAGGAAAACGCTATAACTCTATAATTCCTGTCGTAACTGGGCTGGACTAGCTTTTATCGTGAACCGCCATAATTGTCGTAGGCTGCTCCAGGGCCAGGCGACACTCTACCTCCGTACGCGGCTTGAGGACCTGGTGAGGCTCTACCCATGTAGGCTTGATTAGGCGCCGGGGAGGCTACGCGATACGCTGCTGAAGGACCCGGTGACACTCTACCACCATAGCCCATGCCAGGAGCTGGTGATGCACGACCACCATACGCTGCAGCGGGACCAGGGCTCATCCGGCCGTTTGACGACATCTGGGTCATCGGAATAGCTTCCCCTCCCCATTCGGGGCCGGCGCTACCGCCATTCTCTAACGTTCCTGGGATAGGGCCGCGGTAGGGATCATAATAACCACCAGCGCCTGTTGGATCATCTCGATAAGGTTGATTGGGATTCATGTGGGGTAAGGGGGGAACGGCATATGGGTCGGCGTGATCAGCGTTTGAGTAGGTATCAACACGAGAAAGTGACGCCTCGGAACCAGTTTCGAATCCTGCACGGGCTGTATTATGAACAGGAAGCGGGTGGCTATCTTGGGCGTTGTTGTGCGAATTGAGCTCTGGCCATTTGATGGCCTCGTCTATCGAAGGTGTGTCAAGGTGAGTGCCAAAGATAAGGGTAGCAAAAATAGGACAAGGCACTTACTATCGTCGAAATCGGAGAACCTCTTGCGGGTGAATTTCCAGACCAAGAAACCTGCAATACCAATCACTGCTACACCTCCAGCAACAGAGAGTCCAATGATAGACCCTGTGCCCAAACCAGGGCTGTCATCGTCATTATTCGAGTTTGCGTTTGCGTCTGCAGTAGCAGACGAAGTCTCTGAGGTGCGCGATTTTGTCTCTGTAACAAAGACAATGACAACCGAGCCGTTTTCATCAATGGATTCCGATGCGGAGACAGTGACTTCTGGGGAAGGTTCGTTGTTGTTTGGTGGTGGTGTGACTTGGGGTTGATCACTTTGACTTTGACTTGGCGGTGGGGTTGGTTCTGACGGTGTATTTGATTCTTCTTCTGAATCGGAGGGGGTTGGATTGGCAGGCGGATTTGGTGTTGGTGTACTTGATTGTGAGGTGCTGGAGGAGGAGCTTGATTCTTCGTCATTGTTTGATCCTCCAGACCCACCCCCGGTGCCTCCGCCAGTGCCGCTACCTGTACCTCCACCTGTACCTCCACTAGTGCCGCCACCTGTGCCTCCAGTACCTCCTGTTCCAGTACCTCCACCGGTGCCAGTGCCTCCGCCAGTACCAGTACCACCTGTACCAGTACCGCCCGTCCCAGTACCTCCACCAGTACCGGTACCCCCACTTGTACCTCCACTTGTGCCTGTGCCCGTTCCCCCACCAGTACCCGTGCCGCCCGTGCCTCCGCTCCCTGTACCTCCCGTCCCCCCAGTGCCAGTTCCTCCACCCGTGCCTGGGGTGGTGGGATCAGAAGTCTGACGATGCACAAGCGCAGCCTGTGTCGTGTGGGCAACAAGAAGGGCAAGGAGACAAGCTAAAAAGAGAGAGCGAGACAATTTCATTGAGTTGGTTTGAAAAGAGTGGTCAAAGGGACGGATAAAAAAGTGGTTCGTCGTCGACGACGATGTTGAAAGGAAATGTGGTTGGCGGACAAGTTTTCCCGTCGTGAAGCTCTCGTGATGTGACCAACAGTGGCTGTGCCCTTCGCTCTGCCTTTGTTTTTTTTTGTTGCTCAATTCCCCCAGAATTACGATGCATTTTATGACGCTCATTCGGTTGGCAAAACCACCAAAATTTCAAACGCATTTATCGCATTTTGCGCAGCTCAAGTGCTCGGAAGAATCATCTGCAGGCCCACAATCACCGCAGTATTTGGTTCTGTTTTTTTAACACAGGATTACCAGCGAGACCAAATAGACCAAGCATACTACAACATGTACAACCAGTTGACCGCTAGCCACCTCCGTGGTTTTGTTTTCGAGTTAATCATCCCCAGCATCTGTGATATGTATATTTCTTCTTGGCATATGCGAGGTCTGCTTGCTGATGTCGCCCATCTTACTGTCGCTCCCGAGTCAGAGATCTCAGAGGAGATCATCGAACTAAGCAAGTTAGGAGCATCCGTTGTTCTGTGGTTGACTAACCCGTTTTACTGCTGGTCATAAACGGGTTCTTCTCTCACCTGTGTGTCCTAACACGAGCCTTCTCTCGGGAGGCCTATCCATTGGAGTGGGATCAAGTTGATGCAGCTTCGACCTTGAGGTTGTGCTAAGGTAGGGCTCAAGGTACGGATTCACTAACAGCAGTGCACAACCAATCCAGTTCTTGGATTCGAGGTTGGCCCGGCTCATGGGGTCACCTGGCTGACATGCTGCACTGGAGGCAGTGTAAACTAAGAGCTCCGAATATAAGTCACAAGCAGGTAAGTTCATTCACGCTCAGGGTTCCCATTCAATTCCCATATCACACCGCATCGAAATCAGAATTATGGAAGGAACACCCCAGCGCAAGGTCTGAAACTCCACCAACAGGACGGCTGAGTGCCTTGGACATTCAAGTTCCACCGCCGTGAAATGGATAGCTTTCTTATCACGTGCAGACGGTAACTTCTGCATTTGTCTAAGCCCACCAAGCGTAAGGGACTGTTACTTCCTCAGTGTATGACGAAGCTTATGGCTTTGTGGTGGTGTTTGCAGATTCTCCGTTGTATACAATGCCCATTTCAGGTTGTTGAACCCCCCACCTGAGTCCCTAGTGTTTGTCTTCCCGATCTCTATTCCTCTTCAACACGAGGCGTGATACGCCCGGGTGCATAGCTCCAGCATACTCTGCGAGTCCGATCAAAGTGTAGCCTTGAAAGTGATCTCATCTGCAAACAACAGTCAGGTGAACGCTCGGAAAGACCAGGATCATACAACAGCACGTCCCGGAACTACACATCCAACTACCTCCCACACCAAGCAGAAAGGCTGAATGATGGAAGAGAAAGTTGGAAGGTTTCTGGGAAAGAAGATGGTCTCAGCACAGGATTCGGTTGATGTGGTGATGATGCTTATCTTCTTGCGGTGTAGATCGCATCTCACGGCAGGAACAACAGCAGAGGTATCGTGTTAAACGTATTGGGTTCACCTGAGTGCGTGCTCAACTATCTTCGTTCCAATTATTATGGTGCATGCGACTAATCTGTGTTTGAGTAGGTTGAGACGTCACGGGTTATGTGGCTTGGCGAAAGCAACTGAATTGTGTGCCTGAAGATCACATTTGGAGCCGCCTCTAATTATTGAATTTATATTATCTTTTCGGAACGGCTGACCTCAAGACAGGTCTTTGGCGTTTTCAACTTACCACCACTTGGCGTGTCACCATTGGCTATGATTCCCGACTAACTAAACCCTTTTCATCACAACCCCAGACATCATTGCTTCAGTGAATTGTCAGGCATTTTTGGGTACCTCGTGTGGGCTAACATAATCTAAAATGGGCGGTGGGTATGAACAGGAAATCATGTGGGGTAGGGCGTGTTGCGCCCTGCGACATTACCAATCACTCTCCAAGCATAGCCTCTCCCGACGTGACTAGTTGGCATGCTTGCGGCAGTTGTGCACAATACGGACCGTCGTCGGAATATCACCAAAAACTGCAATCCGGCAAAGTCCAGTACCTCATGTGACTCTAACTCCGAAAGTTTCCTACACTTCCAATCAAAATATCACCGATTCAAGCCAGATTGCAACTTCAAGAAAAATCTAAGCCCGAGCAACAACGCAACACTGGCAGCACCCCGCCCCGTGTTCAAGGGTCCTCAAGGATCCATACAGCAGCAAAGACATTCCTTATCGTCCACTTACACTGCCTGCCGAATTTCCTTTCGTAATTCACCGCCCTCTGCATTCTCTATCCACGCAGCCTGATCCAGCTAAAACCCCTCAATTCCTCTAATTTGGGAACATTTACCCTCCCACCCTTGACACATCCAAGCGGTATCAGCACAATTATAGGCTCGGTACGGGTTCCTATCTCTCTAATTCCGAGTCCGAACATAAGGCTAACACAGTTTCTGCACAGTAGGCAGTGGCACTCACCCATCGTATGATCGAAGCCCCTATCCCTGTTCTCTTATCCGGAGCATCAACCACCCAACTATCCTCTTCAGTCTTTTCCTGTTCTCCATTTGATCGCTGCGACATTGACCCGCCGCTATCATCCCTGACCTACAATTTATTTCCAACCCATGGAGTCCGGATCCAACTCCCCACGGTCCGTCCTCCCTT
>KB722743.1:1065670-1119686 GCA_000349905.1 Volvariella volvacea V23 | reverse complement strand
CCCTCGACCTAGGGTTATTCGAGGATCCCCCACAATGGGATAGCAGTGATGACAAAACCTCCGCCGGAGCGAGAAATAATCAACCGGCTCCTGACAATAAAGATACCGATTCTGATGCCGATGACGCCGATACCAACTCCGGGGACGAGGAGGAGGAAGAAGAAGAGGCTTCTGAAGACCATTTCTCCGATTCAGCAAATTATTATTCACGTAACGATAACTCCCCTCTCGTACTTGCAGCCCAAAATAATGATTTCCAGTCCGTCGAACAGCTTTTGAACCAGGGCTTGCCTATTGACCAGGTCGGCTTGCATGGGGAATCGGCATTACACATGTCTTCAGCTCTAGGGCTGATAGAGATGGCGCAGTACCTGATCCAGCGTGGAGCGAATGTGAATTTGTCTGACAAAGGGGGATCCACGCCGCTGCTCCACTGCGCTCAGTTCTGCCACGAAGAGCCCCTCGCCTCCGAAATCGCACAGCTTCTCATTGAAAATGGGGCAGATACCTCGAGACACGTACTGATGGGGTTGGAAGCGATGACCCCGCTGTCATTTGCGATGCTCCATCAAAACCTTTCACTGGTGCAGGTACTGGGCCCTGTGACGTTTTTGGGCTTTTCGATGGACACAGCACCCGATTTGACTGTATCGCCCCAGAAGAAGTCGACTATTGTTCATCAGGCTATCACGGCCTCCGTCAAAGCTCGTGATACGGCCATATTGGAAGCTTTAATTAATATGGGGTTACCAATCGAGCCCCGCCATCTTCGACTCGCACCAGAAGATAATACTTTCGGGCTTCTCGTTCGTAAGTTGGGGTTATCGAACGCGGATGTGGCCGCCGACGCAGAGGAAATTCTACGAGCGCGGTTCCAGGGTCCAAGATCGGCGTTCCCGTCGACATTGAAGCGATTAGTGGAGGGGTATGGTGTGGACATAAACAAGAGCCGTGTACGAGCCTTCATCGTGTCATCTGGGATCAAGGAACTGTTAGAGGCTGCAATCGATTATGGGATCAATATCAGATCGTTATCGCACGAGACGCTCAAGGAATTGTCCACGGGGACGCCACGAGAGTTCAAGGACTTGCTTACACAGTTGCGGAAACAGCAGAGTTTATGACCTTTCACGACGTTAATGATCCTTGCTAGACGGCACTTTAGACGTTATGAGCATCTAGATACTCCAAAATGTACGAGGTATTACAAATGCTAGTAGTAAAATACAATATACCACAGAATTGTTCAGGATGACTGGTTGACTGGGTATGAGTACAATGGAACGCGCCCAGCATGGTATCGTCTATAGTGGAAGACTCCAAACTTAATCCAATGATCTACGCTCCAAAATTTTCGTAATTTCTCGGTGCTTCTGAAGCCATTCCGGGAACGTCATTTCAGGAGATTTGCCTTCCCGCATTTCAATAAGATAGTTGGCGAAGACAATCAGGGTCCCGTAACGATACCTAAGGGCACTATGTTAATTTACGTAGCGGGAGACGAAGCGATGGAGTGAAGGTATGACGAAACTAGGGACGTACAGATAATTAACCGTGATATTAAATAGTTTCTGGCCTTTGCTACTTCCTTTTTCGCATGCTTCGGTTTTGATCTTGTAACTACAAGGGCGTCACCACATTGTAAAGGTAGGAAAATAAGGACAGGGGCTCACTCATAGATCGCCTTGCGAAGGTTCTGGACGTCTTGCAGATGATCAATAGCTTGATCCGTCAGCTTCTTGGCAGCCTTTCCATGTGAAAGCACTCCGACAAGTTGCAAGATCGTCTTGTACTCGCCTGACGAGCATCCGATATAAGCACTTAAAGACAGGTGACTCGGTAGAATCAACCTACCATGTAAATAGGCCTCCTCCTCGGAAGGTCCCTCCAGCGTATCATAAACTTCGGGTAAATAATCTTCCGTCTCAATAGTTGACTCGGCAGGAGGCTGCCAGTTCATAGTAGAGGAAATCAAACAAGCTGTTATCATTCCAGTCGTAGTACGCCCACGGCCCATCTGACAATTGAAAATGAAGTCTCCAGCCCGGGACATCCCAGATTGGATGCGACCGAGCAGTTGTGAAAGGGCTCCAGGAAGGGGTGCTTGCTCGTCGGTCTGGAAGCGCTATTAGAACAAACTTCGAGAGTGCAAAGCATGAACGTACAATGGCAACACGGCCGTAATCGATCTACACCGTAAATGTGAGCATCTTAATGCCAACATCGAAAGAAACCACGCACCCTATAGCCCTCCTCAACAATCCTGTCGAATACATCCCTTGGTGTCAAGATGTCATCCTCAGAGACAATCTCCCACAGTGGTATAATAGAGAAAACTCCAGGTCTCTCCTCAACCTCGTCGTGAAGCAAAATGCGGCCTTTGCCGGCACGTAGTTCCCTCAAAATGTCTGCCTTGAAACTCTTCTCCATCGCTTCGACTACGTGGGTCGTAATTCCCGTCGCCCTGGATAGTTTGATAATTAGAAACAAGAAATGAGGCCACGAAGCTGGACACAGACTCTACGTTCTCTAAGGGTCTGTTAACTAAGCGCAGTACATGGGGTCTGCCAGCGACGTAGATCACAGGCTCCTGGATAAGTGAATGAATTTAGAGGAGCGGAAACATGCAATTGTGAGTCCATACTTCTCTAAGTGAGGTCCAATAAACCATATTCGATCCATTTGGTCCTGCATCAACACGCTCCAAAGCTCGCTTCAGCCTATAAAATTATTCATTCCGCTCGTTAATATACTAGATCAACAAGAAGAAAACAGCGACGTACCCATCCACGGTAGGCATTCCACTTCGAAATACTCAGCGCTCAGCTTAAGCGAATAAGCAAGGAAGGACCAACCTTCCACAGACCATCTTTGCGTGCGGGGAGTCATCGGGAACAAATTCTACGACTCCTCCAATATTCCTCTGAGCAACAGGCCTCAACGTCAACGGCAAACGTCTGAAATTTGGCGAGCCCTCAATGCGCCTAAACGATTAATGCACAAATCACCAAGTGATTAGCGCCGTGGTTATGTCGAATAAATAGCAGGGTTTGAAAAAGCAATCAAATCGAAAGGTGAACAGACAGTACGGTAAATCGAACTCACTCTGGCAAAGTCATCTTCTGCAGATTAGAGAAGAAATCGCTCTTCAAAATGGTCGACGCCGACAAAATGCTTCCGGATCGATTGAGCACCACCCTGGTAACATCATCCGGATCCGCAGCCTCGCTGACGCGTACAAGAGGCTTCAAAGCGTCGATCCCATAAGAAATCAGTTCTCTCTCAAATGTCTTTATAACTGTCTCCCCGAAAATCACGAGGATAGGAACCAAAGTCAGCAACATACGTATAAGGATTGAATTGAATACCAAAGAAGGATGGACGTAAACGGCTTGCCGCGAAGCTCAAAAAAAAGCTTCAAACGTTAACGCCCCCTCCTTCGTCCTCTTATCTCCTCTCAAATCTCAACTGCCAACCCCACCCAACAAGCGCAGAAAGGGAAGACTCACCGGGCCGATCCTTGACGAAGCTCTCGATGCTTGGGAACGATTGCATCGTATCGGGTTCGATCGATTGGAGATACGATTGGAACACGATCAACTCAAAATACCGTCGGAGGTTTTGAAGACCTGTAAATGTATAGTGTCATTCCACGGACGGGCGCCTCGTACGTCGGATTGTTCGATGGGCTTCTTTGGGATTCCGTCGATCCGTGAACCCGTGAAGTCATGAACGGGAAGGGATGAAAAAGGATCAGGAGAGGTGCCCCAGGTGCCCAGTCATGGTCATGAGCATGATCATGAAAGGCCGGATCCCGATTTGTGAAAAGGGTAGCGGAAGGGGGGAGGGTATAGAAGAAAGGGGCAAGAAAACCCAGGTAGAAGGAGACTACATACCTTTAGTGGTATGGTTCCTTCTTTGTCGTTCATCTCTCGATTGTTCTGCCTTGATCCTAGATTCTTCAATTGAGTCCCTCAGATTGAACACGGTCGAGCACTGGTCTATGGCGTCATCGACTGTGGTTTTGACTGCAGGGCCCTTCCTTATTACCCGGAGTAAATCTAGAAGGATGGGATTAAATGGATCGGGAGAAAAGAAGAAGAGAAGTCATATTCATAAGTCGTAAGATATAATGAGCAGGGGGGGTGTGGGTGGGAGTGGGAATAGAAAGGGGATTGTAGAAGTGGGAAAAGTGGAGCGAGAGCCCGAATGAAGTGTTGAATGAATGAATGAAGCGATAAGAAAGCGGGAAGTAAAAAAAGGGACGTTTAAACACAGATCGACACGTCAAAATCGTGGTCGGGGATCAATACAGCCTAAAGCCAAAAACACAAAACACGTACTGTTAATAACCTGGTATGAATGCCGAACCGGTGCTGTATCCATTGAAATCGACCAAGATCGCTTGATCATGGGAACCATAGGGGTAATAGGAGTCTGTAGCGGCATTTGTCCTCCCGGTCCTTGATGGAAATCCAGCCATTGACGTATTAGCACCAATATGATCTTTCGCCGCCCAGCATATGCGTAATGACGTTATGATCGCCATGTCATTCGTAGTCATAGGGTTGAGTCAAAGTCAGCACCCGATGACTCCTATCAAAAACCAACCAGGATGCCAAAAGGACTCACCGAAGCCATGGTACTCCTCCCTCTTCCCAGCTGGCAGTTTACTACAATTGGAGTATCATGGTTAGCTCTCAACACAACCCCGATCAGCTCGTGCAAATCCGAGAAATCGGGCGGTTTCTCAGACGTGATAGGAATCCTATAGTATTTCAAATTCGGCAGCGAGCTCGAGGTGTTTGAGGAGTGCGATCCTCTGCTTGTCATGATATCCTTCAGGACGACCACATCCTCGGGTTGGACTTCTTCCCAGATTGGGACGACGCTTCCGTCTGGCGTTTCGGTGTGTAGCAACACCCTAGAGCCACTCGTTAGAAACCCGTCGTGGAAAGGAAGCAAACCCGTACCGCCCACCGAATGCCTTGAGCTCGGCAAGAACATCATCCCTCAACCTCTCCTCCAAAACCTCCAACCTCGAAGCCGATATACCTCCATAATCTACACCCAACCGTAGTCAAAATCACACGCTAAATAACTTTAAAAAAGGTAGAGCCCTCCTCACCTTTCATATTCCTCAACGAGAAACTCTCCCTTCTCAAACAATACGGCGCTCCATTCACATACACAATCGGCTCCTCCCTCAACGTGATCCACACCACCTCCTGCGCATCCGGATGCTCCTCGTTGATCCTCTCCACAACCTCATCTATAGCCTCCAACGTTGGCTGTCCAAGCGCATATATATTCGTTCTCGGCACTTGGCGGAAGTTGATCGCGCCCCGCACGCCGTGCGCGACGTGGTGCGACTCGCGGAGCCACTGATCCGACTTGAGGAGGGTACTAAAAAGCGAATGGGAAAGAAAAAGATGGGAATGGGTAGTGTGTGAGTTTACAGATTTTTAACCGCATATCCGAGGGGCATGGTGGGTAACCAGGGGGGGGGGGGGGTGGCGGTGGACTAAACGCAAAGGAGGAAACACAACGCAAAAAAGACAAAGCCGTACCTCTCTCTTAAAATAATCCCACTCCGGTTCTTGACGACGTGGTCGCTGTATTCGTCTCCCAGGATCTGTCCCCCTGAGATCGCGACGTCGTTCTCTTTGCCAGGTAAGAGCGCGCGGCCTTCGGTCCCAGTTCGGGAGAGGGAGGAGAGGTCGTGGACGGGTGCGAAGACGTTGAGTCTTGAGCCGTAGGATTTGCGGAGGAAGGATACTTGGCTGGAGGAGAGGGATGGAGAGGTGGTTAGAATGTGAAAGGGAGGAGAGGGAGGAGTGAACGTACTTCCAGATCTCTGTTCGTGTCTAAGGAGGACATGAGCTGAAGTATAAATTTGGTACGCAAACGCCACTCACCTTCAACCACTGCGAGAACGACTGGCTGAAATCGTCCGTCGTCTCCACATAGCTCGCAAACGCGATCATAAAGAAGCTATCCAAACACACCATAGTCAGCGTCCTCGCTCAGAACATGAGCACAGGTCTACACTTACTACTTCTCCAAAGCCTTGACAGCCTTATTCAAATAAACCTCCCCCTTCCCCTCCTCCATGCTCGTCAACGAATACTTCAACCGATGTATCAATATATCCTCTCTCAAATTCGTCACTTGGTCAGCTACAACGCGCCAAACCCAACCCGCATCAGTAAACGCCAATTCAATGTCACCGGACCACAAGGCAAAAAAGAAAAAGACCCACTGGCGTCAATAACCCGATCAACCAACCGCTTCGCACCCAGCCCGTAATCCAAACACCCCAACAGGCTCAGCACGATTCCGTAGTTCCCCATGTGCGCTTTTCTCAGGTTCTCCAGTAGCGTCGGTCGGGACATTAACAGTTCGATTGCAGATTGAGAGTTGCGGTTTTGTAGGCCTGTGAAAGGAGAGGCGGCAGAGAGCGAGTGAGCGGAAGGTGGAAAGTGAGTTGAGGAGAAGTGGAAATTAAGTCGGAGAGAATGGAAATTGGGTTGAGGCGTGTAGAAAGTGGGTCAGGGAAAAGTGGAAAGTGGACAAGGGAGAACTGGGAATTGGGCAAGGGAGTATGCAAAGTGGGAAATGAGAGAACCGAGAAACGAATTAGAGATAGAAAGTGCAACAACTGGGCTTACTCTGCTGCAAGAGATACGTCAATCTCAACAGCGACTTGCTCAACTCCTGCTGAGCCGTAGCCTGCTCCAACGACGCCAATATCCTCGTTTCCGTTTCATACGAAGGCGGCTAGACAAGCAGAACACAGTGGGAGCAGGAGCAGGAGAGGGAGCGAGAGGAAGAGGAAGAGATGGGGGACAATGGGAGTGGGGGGCGAGAGAAAAGCAATCAAAAACCTCGATACTTGAGATTCACACACACAAAAGCCACCTACCGTCGACGGAAGAGGACCCGTCGGCGTCCCACTCCCGCTCCCACTCCCACCAGCGCTCAAGCTCCCTCCACTCGCTCCCCAACTCCCAACGCTCCATCCACTCCCGCTCCCACTAAGCTGGTGTCCATGTCCATGCCCATGAATACCTCTCCCTCCAAATCCAGCCCCACTACCAATGCCAATTCCAAGACCAGAAGACCCACCACTCCCACTCCCAAACGAAAACCCACTCCCAAACCCACTCCCACTCCCACCGCCCACGGAAAACGCATACGGATCGGGCAGGCCCCTCGCGATCAGCTGTTTCCTCCTCACAAGCGAGGCGGCGACCATCGCAAACGTCGTGCGGACCGCGCCCATGCCGCAGGAGAAGACGAGCGAGGTTTTGAGTGGGTCTGTTTCGGTTATCACCTGGAGGTAGGCATCTAGGTAGTTGTCCTGAGGATGTGTGGGTGAGTGAAAGAGTAGCAGGGGAAAGAGCGGAGGGGAGGGGGGAGGAGGACGGGCATACCTCGATTGGTCTATCAGGAGAAATTGGGATACTGTGTGAGGGGAAGAAGGAGACATCAGCATCGTATCTTATCATAGAAAAGTTCAGATCTCCAACTCACCGATAATACTAAACACCACAAAATTCCAACCCGGCCGCAATCATATCATAAAGGCGCATATACAAAAGAAAAACGCAGCAGCGTCGTCAAACAACCCGCACGCCATAGAAGAGCAGGAAAATAAACGACATACGTCGACATTCCACCCCTGTTCCTTCATCTGCTCCCACAACTCTCTCGACGTTCGTACGTTTCCACCGTCTACAGCCGTCCAAGTCGGCAATATCGCACCTTCCCCACTTTCCGCGGCTACACAAATCGGGGTTCCGTCAGTCGATGTTCGAGTGTCCCAATGATGGGGCAAATCAAAAACCCGGAGACGTACTCGCAACTTCGTTATGCGTCAACACAACACCCCCAAATCTACCAAAAACGCCCAACTTGATTCAGTTAACATCCACAGCTCAAAACACCCCCAACTCACCTAGCAGCCTCTTGCAAAATATCGTTCTTCAATCTCATCTCTATATCCTCCAAGTTCTCCGCTCTATCCGACAGCGGGAGGGTTCTTCTTGGCTCGCTTGCATCGCGGAGGACGAATGGTCGGCCGGAGATGTATACTGTTTAATTGGCCGTAGGTGGTGTGCGGTGAATTGCGACGTGAGGTGAGATGAGATGGAATGCGGAGTGGTGCGGTGAGGTGCGGTGATCAGGTAATCGTGAAAGGAAAGAAAGTGGTGTAGTTAGTCAATGCGCGCGACGATCGGGGTCGTAGGTAGAGCAAAGAACAAAGAACAAAAAAAGGGGGGGATATAACTCGCGAGATGTACAGCCATAGAGTACACCCAATTTCCCATACCAGCTCCCACTCCACATCCAGCTATGCACAGTCCAAAAATACCCAACGCACAGCGCACAACGCACAATCCGCAACGCACGACACACGACACACGACACACGACACACGACAGACAGAGAAGGCGTGTCGTGTCGTACAGAGTTACGGCAAACACGCCGGGCAGCGCGGACTCGCGGGTCGTGTGACACCCACACCCACACCACCACACATGCATATGGCATATGGCCCAGTTGGAGCACGCCCCCGAGCCATGCCTCGAGGCAAGAGAATTGTCCAAAACGGGAGTCCACGCTCCCCAAAGAAACGGGGCGTGGAGGAAAGTTGGGGATAGAGCGTGCGGAGCATCGGGAACGCGTGCGGGCGCACGAAAATGAGACAATGGGCATGGGACATGGGGAGAGAAGGGGGAGGAGGGGAGTGCGTACCTATGGGCTCTTCTCTGGTCGAGAACCAGACGACGTGCGATGGATTGGGAGTGTTGGGTCTACACCTCAAGACAGAGAGGATAGCCCTCAGCCCCTGCGTCCTCGGTTGTGCGGCGCCATAGACATTGAGCCCTTCCACGCGCGGTGCTCTAAAGTTGGGTGCGCCGTGCACGTTGAGGTCCAGGTCGAGCGCACGGCCTAGTGGTGCGGAGCACAGTGAGATCGGGGGTGCTCTCTGGAGGGAATGCGCTTACCAGAAGGATAGTGATCGGTCTTGAGGATGAACCCCCGGGAGAGGACGCTCCCGTTGCGGGTCTTGACGATCGAGGGGCCGGAGCGTTGGAGGAAGTTGACGAGGTCCAGTCCGTTGCCGGATGACGAGGCACCCCCGCTACCACCACCGCTCGTGTGCGTCGTGGTAGGTTGGCTGGTACCAGGCTGCCCATTCCCCGGCATGTGGCGTTCTGCGCGCGGTGGGATGGACGACGAGCGTCCGCCTCTGCGCTGAATAGGCGCAGACAGCAGTGGAGGCTGCGGTAGACCACCCGAGAGGGTGTTGGGAGGGGGCACAGAGCTGGGTCGCCCGCCCGCCAGCTGATCGAGCTGGATCTTCAGCAGCGAGGGCTGCCTGACGTTGTGCGCCATGCTCGCTGCGGCTGTCGTGTGCAGTGCTCGGGCGTGCAAAATGGGTTGAGATCGTCGACAAGGGCGGTGAGGACGGGGACGGGGATGGGGAGTGCGATTGGATCGATTGGGAAGGCGCACGCGAAATCGAAATGGGTGGAGGATGGTGATCTCACGTGATGCCGATGCCGATATCCCCATGCGCACGGTGGAGGCCACAGCCCGGAACGGCAGGTCGCGCTCCATCTCGCACCAATCTCGCGCGGGGAGGGTGGGTTTGGGAGGGCTTAGCTAAGAGTGCTATCCTCACCCAACCCCGGGTCTTCCGAGGCTGGCCGGATGGGGCTGAGCCGCGTACTTAGCGACGACGTGGGCCCAAGGCGGCTCAACGGTTTATAAGTATTGCAACACTCGAGCTGCCTCCTTGACCACATCCATGTCCGTCCCCGCTCCGACTCCACGCCCGCTGTGCATCGCCTACTACTGCTCTGGACACGGTGAGTCCTCGTTGTCGTCGTCGTCCCTGACGCCTTCGGAGTTGACGTTCTTGGTTGGCTTGGCTCGGCACGGGTGGGTGGACTGGCAGGGTACGGACATGCGACGAGGGTGTCGGCACTCACGCGCCACCTGCTCGACCTCCCTGCAGAGGACCGGCCGACGGTGCACATCGTCTCCTCCGCCCCGGCGCACATCTTTGCGGACTCGACAGAGCGAGGCGCGATATACCGCCACGCCGAGATTGATCCCGTCGTCGTGCAACCGCTCGCGTGAGTCCCTGGCCGCTGCAGTTGCTTGGCTATCTCGCTCGCTGACATGTGTTTGGGGGCGGGGGCGCTGACAGGTACAGCGTGGACAGAGAGAGGAGCGTCGCCGCTCTCCGCCGCTTTCTCGAGCAGAAGGACGCCAAGCTCGCGGTCGAGCGCGACTGGCTTGCCAACACCGTCCACGCGGACTGCGTGCTCAGCGACGCTGCGTTCCTGGGGTGGTAAGTCCCCCTCTCCCTTCCCCCTTCTCTCATGCTCTCATGCATTCATTCGCGGTGTGCCACGAACGACACAGTTTGGCGGCAAAGGAGGCGGGGATACCAGCGATACTCGTGACCAACTTTACGTTCGACTCGGTGTACAGCTGGCTCGCGACGACGACATCGGACAACTCTCCCACTGCGTCCTCGGCTCGGGCGTCGGCATCACCGCGTCCGCCTCCTCAGCCTCAGCCTCATGGTCAGCCCGAGCTCGAACCACCCACCATCGACGCTACATTAACCTCTAATCCCAACTCTAATTCTAATCCTAATCCTAACTCTACCGTGACACCGAATACCCAACCGGAACCAGCCCCCACCCCAGACCCAGAAGCCCCCCCGGACACCCCGATACCGCACACCACCCTCGCGCCGCTCGTCTCCCAGATCCACGCGGGCTACAGGGCGGCCTCGATGCTCCTCCTCCTCCCGGGCTCGATACCCATCCCGTCCTTCTCCGACTCGTTCGCTGCGTCGTTTGCGCATAGGCTCAAAGATACCGATACCGATACCCAAAACGGATGTGATTACGATTCTGGATATAGATGTAATGTTATTAATAATTTACACGGCGGGGAGGGGAAGGAGGGAGAGGGAAAAAGGGTGGTGGTGGGGGGTGAGGAGAGAGAGCGGGTGTTGGAGCTGCCGGCTACAAAGTGGATAGATGAGGAGAGGAGGTGTTTTAAGGATGAGGTGTTGGAGCTTGTGTTGGTTCAGCATGGGCGGAGGACGTTGGCCGTTGGGGGGGCGGACACACGCACGAGCACGAGCACGAGCACGAGCATGAAGACAGGCACAAGTAGGAATACAGGCACAACTACAGGCACAACTACAGGCATAGGCACAGGCACGAGAAAGGGCAGCACCAAGAGGCGGAAGCGGAAGAGCAAAAAAACTGGCCCGACACCTCCTGTCGCGAAACCGCAGTCACCAAAGCCAGAACACAGACCGATAATCCCCACGCCCCTCCTCGTCCGCCCGCCCTCCTCGGCGCACGTCTACACGCCCCAAGGCCGGCGGGACTATCTGACGCGTGTGATCGGGGTGCCTGAGCATGTTCTTGAGCAAAGGGAGGGAGAGGAGGTGAAGGTGTTGGTTGTTTCGTTTGGAGGGCAGGTGATCAAGAAGCCTGGTGTTGGTGTTGGAGCGGGAAAGAGTGGACACGAGAGGCGGGGTGCGAGCGGAGGTGTTGGGAATAGGAGTGGTGGTGGGAGACAGCCGTTGTCCGCGTTGTCGTCGTTGGCGTCGTCTTCTGCGACGTTGGTTGATGTCGAGGAAGTAGACGAGAAGCAGCGGGTGAGGGCGGGCTCGGAGGATTCGGATTCGGATTCGCAGTCGGATGGGGAAGGAGGGGAGAAGGTCTCATTGTCCTCGCCGTCGCCATTGTCGTCCTCGCTCTCGCTAGACTCGATCCAAGGCCACGCTCAACCAGACTCACGCCACCAAGGACACGAACGAGAACCAGCAGACGCGACAAGAACATTCCTCCCGGACGACACATGGATAGCCATCATGTGCGGCATGGCGCACACCGAGCAGGACGAGCTCCCAGAGCGGTTCTTTGTCGCCCCAAAGGACGTGTATATGCCTGATCTGATGGCCGTCGGGGACGTTTTGCTGGGTAAACTGGTGCGTGTCCGTCCTTGTATTGGCGCTCGTGCACGCGCTTATGTATCCTGTGCGGGTGCAGGGGTACGGGACCGTCTCGGAGTGCGTGGACGCTTGCACGGCGTTTGTGTATGGTAAGTGCGTTCTCGTACTTTATGACTTTATTGTTATTGTTTTTTTGGCCTATCTATTCACGTGCATACGCATCTGCGATACGAGCCTATCGACGCGCATTGATCACCGCGATAGCTCGAATCAGCAGGGGCACTCGCGCTTCTGAATTGTAATTTGGCATATCGCGCTTATCGCGAAGGGCTTGGCGCTTCCTCTCCTCCCTTCCGCAGCATGCATAGCGCTTCTCTTCACCTTGTCAATTCCACAATTGTCTAACACACCACCAGTCTCCCGGCCGCTATTCATAGAAGAGCACGGTCTTCGCCTCCTCCTCACACACCAAGGCGTCGGGGTCGAGCTCTCGCGCTCCGCGTACGAAGCGGGCGACTGGGCGTCGGCGGTGGAGGAGGCGTGGGGGAGGGCCGGGGGGAGGGAGATGAAGCTGCGCAAGAGGCGGGCGATGGAGGGGGAGGGCGGGGAGAGGGAGGTGCAGAGGAAGCGGGAGGAGGGGAGGGAGCTGGCGCGGTTTGTGGTTGGGTGGGCCAGGACGGGTGGGGTGCAGGACTGGCGGCACTGTGGGGGAGACGGCCTGTTATGATGTTGACTGGTCGATTCGGTCCCGGGAAGCGAGGACTGCCTCTCTGCTGTCTATTCTTGGCTAGTTAGCTTTCGTTAATAGAGCACGAGCTTCACCCTCGAGCCTCCTCTCTGCTGTCTATTTTAGCTTTCGTTAACATCGCACGAGCTGAGGAGCTTCCTTGCGTCGTGTCCAGCCATCATTTCAGCCTCGCCTCGCTGACGGTGGCGGTGGTGCCAAGAAAACTTTGCTTCCCTGTGCGCTCACGTGAGGTGACCACAGATCGATCACCTGACCCTAATCCGCTCGGCTCAGGCTCTGTTCTCTTTACCTCTCCCTCCTGAGCCAGGGACTTCTCCACATCCTCCACCGTCTCTTCTCTCCTTTGCTCGCACTAGACAAACAGGAAGATCCTAGACATTGCACGCAGTACTCAACACACCTCTTACTGAATTTCACATCATCCGGATGTCCACCCCGACAAAACCAGTCAACATCGGCCCTCGCAGCCCGCGACGGCTCGGGGACGCTGCAGCCGGCCAACAAGGAGGCGACGTCGCGTCCTCCTTCAACACCACCAACGCCTCCATCCCCCCCGCACCAAGCAGTGGAGGAGGAACCACCGCTCCCGGAGCTGCAGCGGGAACACCACGAACAGGAACACCCCTCCAAGGCCTCGGAACACCCGAACTCCGCGCCCTGCGTGCCCAGCTCGTGTCGACGGGCACGCCGCCGCCCATTGCGAACATCCCGCCGAGATACGTGGGTGCCGCCGCTGCTGGGGTTGGAGTGGGGTCTTCACAGCAGCAGCAGACGCGAACGGGCTCTCCGGCTCCTACAGCTCTCAACCTCCCCTCGAGCTCCAACCCGCATCTTCCCATCCCGCTCTCGTCCTCGTACGCGCAGAGCGGCTCGCCCATCCGCCCCGCCCTGCTGCACGGCCTCGGTCTCGGTCTCGGACCTGGTGGGCCTGGCGGGCTGAGTGCCACACGAAGCGGAACGGCCTCTCCCGCCCTCCGACCTGCCACGCCAGGGCTGCCCGGCGGGGCAGACACACCGCCCGTCATCGACCTGGACGATCTGCCGGACGAGGAGAAGCTCAAAGTCGTGCGACGGCATTTGGTCTCCAAGGACGAGCGGGCGCGGGCGTTTAGTATTGCGAGCGGGGTGGGCTTGGGGCCTATTGCTGGTGGCAGTGGTGGTGGAGAGGCCGAGGCGAGCGGGAGCGCGACTGCGACGGGGGGGAGCAACACGCCTACACCGAGGCCACAACAACAGCCACAACAGCAAGCACAGGATGGTGCAGAGGCCGGATCTAGCAGGTCCTCGATTGTGAATGGCAAGCAGCCGCAGCTGCACTTCAAGGACGACACGGAGCCGTTTCCTATACCGTACCACGCGCCCGGGGCGGATGTCACGTAAGTCGTCTTTTGATATTGCTCATGCTATTGCAGTTAGGGTTGGCGATGGCGATGGATATCGCGCCGCCGTCGTTCCAACTTTTTTTCCTTCTGTTTTCTCCGAGTACCCCAAAAGAATCTAAACTGACTCATCCTATTGTTTTCTCTTTCGTCATGCTTCATTCCTCCAATGATCTCTTCACATTCACGTTCACGTCCACCTGCGCCGCACCGGAACTTGGGACCTCGACCTGTGATTTACGTAAAACGACCCCCAATTCACGATGATGCGCCGCTCGTCATCGTCTACCCCCCCAAAAAAAATTGTGGTCTTTTGTGTCGGATCTTGGCACATGATATGACGTCTCTCAACAATGTGCGATCGCTACGCCATGACATGTTATGCCATGCCGCTGGTGTCGGGATTGGAATGAAAATGATACTTCTCGACTGCTTTTTTTTCGGCTGACCCTGTGGACTTGGCTCGCGCTTATCGTTCTCGGGATCGTATCACATCATATCATATCACCCACCCACAACCATCTCTCATCCAATCACATGCACCCTTTCTCTCATTCACGTCTTTCATTCACGAACATCACCACCACCACGACGCACATCCAGCCACGACATCTACAAATGGCAATCCACAACCAACCACCGCACATACCGGACCGGCCCTCGAGCCCGCGCAGCGAGCTTCAGCGGCTCGTCGACGCACCCGCCGCACCCTGCGTTTGAGCACATACACGAGCCGGGAGGGTTTAGGAGGAACTATTTGCTGTTGAGGGCGCACGAACAGGGGAGACTGGGCGGCGATTTGGAGGGAGGTGTGGGCGAGGAGGGGCAGCCGAGGATATTGAACAATTTTATCGATTTTTTGTTTTTGTATGGGCATTTTGTAAGTGCTGTGGATTGTGCTTCTTCCCCTCCCCCCCCACCTCCTCCCTATCTTTTGGCTATGATGTGCAGTTGGTTGACTGATGCACGGTGCGCGCGCGCGTTCTGCCTTTATCGTCTTCTTTTTTAGGCCGGTGAAGACTTGGAAGAAGACGAAGACGAGGAAAAGTCGTTTGACGAGGAGGGGGAGGACGAAGAGCAGTTTGCGCCTCCTATACCCGGACTGAGCGAGACCACGCCTCTGCTCTCGGGCGGTGGCGATGGCGGAGGATGGGACGAAGGAGGAGGAGGGGGGATGAGCGCCAGCGCGATCACGACGCGGACGAGCCGGTCGCGGTCGAGGAGGCGCGCGGGGTCTGTCGGCCCACATGGGAACGCGACCGTCACCCAGGCGGTGCTGATGCTCCTAAAGTCGTTCATCGGCACTGGGGTCTTGTTCTTGGGTAAAGCGTGAGTGGATCTTTGAGCAGTGCTTGGTTGGCGCTGATTGGAGAGGGATGGTGTAGGTTTATGAACGGAGGACTGCTGTTCTCGTCCGTGACGTTTGTGTTTATCGCGTTTATATCACTGTATTCGTTCTTGTTGCTCGTCAAGACCAAATTCGTCGTCTCTGGAAGCTTTGGAGGTTCGTCTCCCCTCCCGCCTCCCCTGTCCTAAACCCCACTCACTAACCCCCCTTCCCCATCCACACAGACATCGGCGGCGCGCTCTACGGCCCCTGGATGCGCTACCTCATCCTCGGCTCCATCGTCATCTCCCAACTCGGCTTCGTCTCGGCCTACACCATCTTTGTCGCCGAAAACCTGCGCGCCTTTGTGCTCGGCATCTCCAACTGCACCGCCGTGTACTCTGTGCAGACCTTCATCCTCCTCCAGCTCGCGGTGTTCCTGCCCCTCGCGCTCGTAAGGGACCTGGCGAAGCTGAGCACGACGGCGCTCGTCGCGGACGGGTTTATATTTATGGGGCTGGCGTATATATTTGGGAGTGAGGTCAGGCTGTTGGTCGAGAGGGGGGTGGCGGAGGGGGTGAGGTTGTTTAATCCGAGGGATTTTCCGTTGTTTATCGGGTGGGTTTCGTTTCGTTTCTTTTGTTTGTTCGAGTTGGCTGATGGGTTGGGGATTTTTTTGATAGGACTGCGGTGTTTTCGTTTGAAGGTATCGGATTGGTGAGTTTGTTGTGTTTACACTGTCGAGTTGAAATTGATGGGGTGTCTGCAAGGTCATCCCTATCACCGACGCGATGCGCGAGCCGAGAAAGTTTCCTGCGGCGCTTACGGGCGTGATGATGTTCCTCGTCGGTGCGTGGCTGCTGCTTTTGGGTCTCTTGTGTCTTGAATCTAAACCTCTGCTCTGTAGTGCTCTTTGGCGGTGCGGGTATTCTGGCGTACCTCACCTTTGGCTCGGACATCCAAACCGTCGTCCTCGTCAACCTCGACACGAGCAGCCGAATGGTCCAATCCGTACGTTCCCCATCCCTCCTCTCTCCTCGTACCCACACTCACCCACACTTGCACAGGTCCAATTCGTCTACGCCCTCGCCATCCTCCTCTCCGTCCCGCTCCAATTCTTCCCGGCCGTCCGGATCCTCGAGACGGGCATCTTCACCTCCCGAAGCGGCAAGGCCAACTTGAAGATCAAGTGGACGAAGAACCTGTTCAGGTTTGGACTTGTGATGGTGTGCACGGTGATCAGCTGGGTCGGCGCGGCGGACTTGGACAAGTTTGTCGCGTTTGTGGGGTGTTTTGCTTGGTTCGTGCTCGTCTCTTTCTTTACGTTTTTCTCCATTTTTTTTGTTGTTGTTGTTGTGGTGGTAGTGGTCTTGAGCTGACGCGGTTTTTGATTCGATAGCGTGCCGCTGTGCTACGTGTACCCGGCGATGTTGCATTATAGAGCGTGTGCGCGGACGAGGAGGGAAAAGGCGGCGGATTGGGCGATGATCGTGTTTGGGTTGATTGTGGCGGCTTATACCACTATTCAGACCGTCAAGGTACGTTGGTCGTTTGTCATACGGCCTTTTTCCTTTTTTTTTTCCTCCTTTGCTCTTCCCTACTCGTACTGAATGGGACTTGCTTTTTTGCAGTTGATGCTGGAGCCGGATACTTCGGGTCCTCCGATTTTCGGAAACTGTGATATCCCACAAACGTAAGCAATGTATGAGGGTGAAAAGATGCAGGCACTTCCAGAGAGGGAAGGAGGGTGGATTTTGAATGCTGTTTTTTCGGACATGTGCGGGGTTCGTACCCGGGGTTTGAGGTCGTTTATAGTTCAAGCATGACAGCGGCGTACTCCCTCAAATCATTACAATCGCTTCCGATATATGTGTATATAGATACGAAGCTAATACCTTACGTTGATGTGCAATATGTAGTCGTACAAATAAGTTGTTTCCTGTTTCTCTGTTCCTTGGTCATGAGAGGATGCTGTGCATTCTCCACGAAGCTTCAAACTGTATTAGCTGCGGCGCGTGTAGTTGAGTACTTGATTGCGGTGTATTCAATTGCCCCGTATTCCTGATAGGACAGTTCTAGCCAACGAGATGTCAGCGCCTGCCGTGTTCTCGGCCCCTATATGCCGATCTAATGGCTGGTGTGCCAATGAAAGAGCCCGCTGGTTCTATTGTGTTATTGGCCTTTGGCCCTGCATAGGTGCTGCAACGCAAGTGCGAGCTGCAATAAGGCAGATAGACCAGCACCAGAATTGATCCAGATGCTTACAAACACAGAGGCACCCAATGGCTAGCCAGCCCCAGACCTTACATGCCCGCCCGATTGAGAGCATTTACGGGAATGACATGGCTGTGGTGAGCATGCTAACATCGTGATGAACGATAATAAGGCACTATTAAAACAGCCCAATTACATTCTCCCCCTTTCTCATGCCCATGCCACTCGACCACGTCGACATCCACTTACTCTTACTTCGCCTAACCTATATCTTTGAAGGATATGAACAACTTTTACGGTTGTATCAGCTCGTAACCCTCCATTTAAGCGATGTATATGGAGACCCGGAGATAATGTCCCAACTCGTGTGTGTTGGAATATCGCAATCCCTTTCCGGTGTTCCTCAAGTTGATATGAACCGCCTTGAGAGGTGAGTTCCCATATTTGATTTGCTCTTGCTCACGGGCAGATGCTGAACTCATTCACTCTAGTACCATGAGAAAGATCGAAGGCGCATTAGGTTCCCAAACTTCCGCTCCGCAGTGGTGGAGATGGTTCTACGCTTGTAGAATTCGGCGCTACCACTCAAAGCTGCCGCGCTGCTGGAAGGTAGGGCATTTCAGCTATCCTCAACGTGACTTCTAGATCCTACTTGATTCGAGGGTCACAGGGGCACTATAAATCGTGCTGTCGACGGCGCTTATGAACATCTGAGGTTGTTGGCTGATGGACCTCAACCAGAGTCGGACCCGGGCCCGGACCCTGCTCGTCCCCCTCGCCACCCAAACTTACAGTCTTCTACCGCATCGCCTAGCACCTCGCAGCCGCCGCCCTCCACAAGTTTTTTTAATGCTGCCAATTTGACCATGGTTGGAGGAGCTGTGACGAGCATCGGTGTACATGTAAATTTTTACTCTTAGCACGGTGGTACCGTGAAGTGATCCCGCTATACCTATACAATTTGATACTTGATGTGAGCATTTGTCAGTCGTACTGTTTATTGGTTCATGTGTATCCAGGATCTTGTTCTCGATGGATCTGTACTGCGTGTCATTTTTCCCTTGCCACGACGAGCCAGTGGCACCGTGTCCTGCTAGGGAACACTCCGCTGGTTGGTCACACTCTGTGCTTATTTTAATCAAATCACAATTGTGTGAATCGCTGGCGCTACGTTTAGCGAATCTAGCAAACCACGAATACTTTTCAGTGCTCCTATGGCCATGAGAGGGCCAGGTAGTTTATTTCTCCAGGACGATGCACCCCACACTATCATGGCGGATCTCGAGCAGGACTAGTTCTGTGCTGCTAACCATTAGGTTCAACAGGGAGCATATAGAACGAGCGTCGATATTCTTAGGATGCTAGTACCCTAAACATACAGTCGCGAGAAGTTCTGCACATAGATTGACAAGGAAGATGGCCCAAACTACTAGATAGGTGAACAACTGTGTGTAGCTCAGCCAGTCACCTCGTTCGCAAGAACCTAAGGTGCCAATGAAAAGGCATGATAGATAGGAAGTTCGATTGTCTTCACCCTCCATCATGTGGGTATCTGTCGCTGAACTACATGTGAAGTCGAGAGGCTACGGCTCATGATAGTTTCTGTTCTTCTGCTGTTGAATGTTCCACTGACTGTTGTTTTCGTTTTCAATGGCGGCGTTAAAATTGAGGGGCATCATTCCCTCAACTCAAGTCTAGATTGCTGCCTCCTAAGTGCGTGGGACCATTTCAATTCTAATCTTCGTACCATTTTCATTTGTGGATAGTGCTTGTGTGATTAAACCATTAGTGCAGATATAATCAATACACAGAGTCGGACGAGTTTCATTGTTCAAAAACACATGATAGAGATTTGTTACAATGGATTGGTGTAGGAAGAATCACTGAATTATAGGTTAAAGAGGCATTATATTGTTGTATCTGCACTTGTGATGCACTGAAGCGGGGTGAATTATGCACCACACATTCAAGTACCCCACGCAGAGGAGCCAAAAGCGACAGTGTAAAAGCACCTCAAACCCAACGTCTTCTCATTCTTTTCTTCCTATAATTGGGTCTGTATTGCAGGAGCAGCCTGGTGTTGTGGAACTTTGTTGTCAGTTTTTCCGCCTTGGGATATTTCGTCGGCTGCTGGTATCACTTTCGGAGGCGGTATCTTCTTGATCCAAATCCAAAGTGCCACCAGAAGGGCTAGGTGGAACTATGTTGATCCCGATCTCCGACTCTGACTCCCCATTTTCATCTGAAGCTAGTGTGTGTGTGGTGAAGAGCGTTGGCTCAGACATGTGTGAGGATGCTAGGTTGTTGAAGGCATCATATGAAAGCCAGGTGCATTTTATACCGCTGAGCCACCTTCAGCCTTTCCTTTGTGGACGTTACATGGCCCTAAATGTGGCCATGTGGCATGGGTACCTGGCGTTGCGCTATTGTACTCCTGCGTGTCGTTGCTGTATCCTTGAGGCACACTCTCCAAGAACTTTTGCGGGGTCTGTGCCACAGTGAGAGCAATGTGTACAGTACCTTTCTTGGGGGGGTGTTATACGTCAATAAGGATGTGGCACAGAGGAGAGAGTCAAAGGTTGTGAGTGGCACAAACACCCCCTCATCGCTCACGTAGTGAGAGGCTCTCGGTTTTTGACTGGTCCAACCGAGCACACAGTGCCTCTTCTTTTGTTTCCAGCAAGCACACTGCTATTTGTATTTGGATGAAAGCGCACACTCTTTTGTAGTGCGACTAATTGATGGATATGACAAGTTCATGCAACCAGAACTCGGAGGGCAAATCCGAAGATTTAGCAGGAGGACTATATGGTCGCATGCTACCCCTGCATTTAGACTTCCAAGGAACACAAAACATACTGAAGACACAAAGAACACAGAGGACAAAGATAAAACGGGATATAGAAATGCGTAATTAGAGGAGTGAGATGATGTGCATTGAGTTTAGGTGAGTGGCGTATAGGGAACTCGATTTGGAAAGGCAGATATTAGGACGTTGATGAAGCTTTTCGAAGTGTTTTCAGTATGGTTCTTATGATACTGTATCAGACGGATGCCTTGTACACTCTACAATTCGTCCCTTTGCAGTACGGTTGCCTTGAATTCTGCTGAGTCTCTAATGATGTCGGCTGCTCGTTCAGCCGCCATGTACACAGTTGCCTGTGTATGAGCACTAGGTATAAATGGCTATGCCAGGCGGAAATGACCATGAGTACACGTACATCGCTAAAAGTGTGGGGTGTGAACTCACCAGAATCGAGGCATCAACAATTCTCAGTCCCTCCACACCCTTAACCTTCAGGTCTGGATTCACCACTCCCCAACCCGCATCTTCAGATGTCATCGAAGCCGTCCCGACAGGATGATAAACTATGTCGGATGCCTGTCTGATGTATGCATCAATCTCATCGTCATCGTTTAGATTTGCACAACCCTCCCAGAGGCCCTCAATCCAATCTTTCCAAGCCGGGGCTTGGGGAAATCGAAGCGCAGCCTTGACGGCTTCACGGAGTGCGACTCTATCAAATTCTGTCGAGAGGAAATTAGGGTCTATAAGGGGCACAGCCCAGGGATCCCTGGAGGATAATCGTACGGTGCCACCTATTGAACAAGGAGTACGGATTCACCGTAAATTATCAGTTCCTTACAGCAAGAAGTGGGCTTACGAGAGCTAGGAGATGCCAGGGACACTGAAAAAGTGGTGAAGTTTCCTACTGATGGTCGCTGAGCAGCATGGGAGTGAAATATATTCTGTACAACCACAAGCTTAGCAACGCCATGAGGTGAATCTTTCCATATTGCGACCTACGCTGAAAATAATTTCATAGTGTGCAGACCGTAGTCCAGCGGAAGGATCTGGCGTGCCGTTGAAGATAGGATGATCGGACGGGAGGCGGAACCAGCCAATCTGGTTAGTAGGTGTATTTGCGAGTGGACCTGTTTTGTGGTTTTCCCACTCCTCGAGACTCGACTGGAATACCTCGTGATTGCGCAGGAGGTCATCATAGCTTGGTCCGTTGAACTTGAAGCTGATCGTAGTGAACAAGTGGTCGGAAAGGTTCTTGCCAACTGAAGGAAGATCGACAATGGTGTCAATTCCGACCAAAGCCAGATCTGCTTTGTCGCCAATCCCGGATAGCTGCAGAATGGAAGGCGTGCCGACTGAGCCAGCGGAGAGTATAATTTCGGTATTTGCCGTCACACGCACAGGCGATGCTGTATGGGATGATCAGGAAGCAAATTCATATCAGCCTCGAAAAACGTACTTTGGCGATCAGACTGGAACTCTATGGCTCCAAACAAGGGGCGTCCTTTCTTGCTTCCAGTTTTAACAAGTCTCGTTACTTGGGCATTCGTCAACACATGGAGGTTGGGTCTGTGGATATTGGGGTGAAGGTACGCTGTCGACGAGCTGGAACGCCGACCTCCGCCATTTGTCGCCTGTGTGAAGCCAATGCCCAGTGTATTGCCGCTATTCGCATCTTGGTTGAAAAAGAATTCGTCATGGAGTTCCTTTGAGGCGCCAAGAACGATTTGGGAAAGGCGATCCATGCTGTTTGGGAGGGCAACGGCGAGAGGCCCGTCGGTTCCATGCACCAATGGGTTATACACGCCAGTAGTGTCCCATCCCTCTGTTGGTGGAACAAAGCGCTCATGCTGAAGGTTCTCTATTAATGACGACTCAAAATCGAGTCAATAAAGGAACATTCTCACCCGAGACCGATATAGCCCCATGTTGTCCCACTTCCAACCTGGATCTCCCGTGACTTCAGCATACCTATCAAAATCGTCTGCTGAACCGCGCGTGTATACCATGTAATCTGACACAAGAAATTAAGCACATTGCTTGAAAGAGGGCAGCGCCACATACTTATAGAACTAGTTCCTCCCAATATTTTTCCACGGGGGTATGGAAGGGTCCTTCCGTTAAGATTTGGCTGTGCTACTATAGTGTAATTCCAGTCGTAGGCGGATTTTGACAACGATGGGGCCAACAAGGGGACAGTGGCGGCATAGACTCCTTCGTCGCTAAAGGATAGACACCCACTGTGAGCTCACTGTGCCGGAAGATAACAAATCCTACTCACGATACGCCTGCTTCCAGGACGAGGACTTCGCAATTCGGATTCTCCGTAAGTCTTGCCGCAATAACATTGCCAGCTGTTCCCGCTATCCAAAGATCCACTTAGCCACCCGCACGAAAATACCCTTTCGGTCCTACCTCCTACGATGATGTAGTCATACGTTGACCTGGGTAGTTGCGAGCTGCTTGTGTACAGAGCTGCTTGGGCTGTCCACGGGAGAATGGAAAGCAATACAAATGCAAGAAGATTGCTGGGGAAAGCCATGGATAGAAGGGAGGACAATCGCGACTTCTCAGTCTATATAGACCCCAAGCAGACGACTCATGCGGTGATCACGATTCAATGCGATTCTCTGCGGATTCGGTTTTCAACGGGAGTAGGGTCGGACATGAGGATGGCAGCCCGAACCACGACAATCAGTTGCTAATGGACGGATATCAATGAATTAATTATCCGTCAGCAGATATGCAAACCTTCGCCGTGTCGCAATGTGGCACAAGAGCATCCCTGAGAGGTGAATCGAGCTGCAACCGCTGGCGTACTGATCATTGGTTGTCGCTGTACCTAGACCCCGTGTGCGTCGGGAAATGACATATAAAGAAGTGAAACCGTGACACCCAGCCAGGGTTCTAGGTCAACACGGTGTTTGACTCTTACTTTTGCGTAATAAATAGGAAGATAGGACTGAGGTAGGATGGCATACAGTAGGAGGGATGCCCATCGAATTCGGGTTACAGTGGGTCATCCCAATATCGTTGATCACAATAAGTAATGAGCGCTGCTCCTGCGGATCCGTGTATGGGCAGAGGTAGAAAATGGGCGCTGATATTTCGTGGTGAGAAGCTTTATCCTGCCCGTTTGAGTGTGATCACTGGCACTGGTAAAGCAGGTAAACGACCTTTGCCCGATCGTCACCCACTGAATCAATGATTGTATGCACCCTCACAGTCAACTCAAATTGAGTGCTACTCTGAGTGTGGATACCATTGGTTAAGGCCCCTTCTTCCTCTGCTACCACTACAACCTCCACTGAGGGTGTCGACTCTTATTAACACCTGGCCCTTGGGAGGTGGAGGCCGGGTCGGCGTTGAGCGTCACGTTATCTGTTACGCGTTACGATTGACGCGTCGTGTAACTCGTGTCCACTACAGCAACCACCATTTCAACCGCATATCTGTCTTAACCCAGGCCATGCCTCGTTTAGATGCGCCCTCTCCCACTCAAAGTATACCAAATATCCTAGATATACTTCCCCCAGAAATATGGGAGCGGGTATTCTCTTTTGCATGCATGGATGGCGGATACACAGGCCGCTCATTATCCATGGTTTCCAAGCAGTGCTACACGCTGTCCCAATCGTCAAGATACCGTTCGGTGGCTCTTAAACGGGCAAGACAGCTGGTCTTGCTCGTCGTCAGGTTACGCGACTTCTACCAGAATCACGACGAGGGGTTTTCAGAGGAGCTAGAAGGTACTGCAGCCACATCGCCATCAAAACACCAAGTCATCGTACCAAGAATCCGACATCTATTCATTGGGCTTGGAGACTTGTTTCTCGATCTAAGAGAACTCAACGATGAGGACGAGGATGAGGACGAGAATTACATCTATCCAGGTTCTCAAGAAGACGAGTGTTGGATGTCTGCATACCCTGATTCTGACTCTGATTCAAGCACAGAAGCAACATCCGACGAGGACAGCGATAGAGTTTCATTAGAGGCTTTATCTGTCCATTCAGCGGCGGATCTTGTGCTTGAGATGCCAGGAGACGGAGAGGAAAAGGTCATGGGCAAAATCAGTGATGAGGCCCATATAGACGAGGATCAAGACGATCCAGAAGTTATAGCATCGGATATCCAAGCTGACCTAAAGTGGCTACACTCTGAGGAAGCTGGCCTACACCCGCCTATCTCCATTACAGCCCAACCTGACATTATGGATGAATACAAAATTGCGGAATCGCAATGCTTGCAATTCCTTCGCGAGTTGTTGTATTCACCTTTTTGTCTTGATCTCGAGTCCCTTTTGATTTTCATTCAGTTTAAGCACCCCATTGATTTAGGGGTCTTTATCCCGCCTTTGAAGAAGCTGGAGGCGTTGACTGTGTATTCACACCGCAAGGTATTCTGGAAAGATTTCATCGATACCACGCCATTGGCACCCACTACGCAGGCTACAATTGCAAGTGGAACTCCGCTTTACCCCTCGCTCCGGATACTTCGGATCTTAGGAGATTGGGTTGGCTTTGGAAATCCTCAGACAGTATGGACTAATCGGCTCCTCCGGTTTTTGCGAAACCATACGCCGCAGCTGGAGAGGCTGCGTACACCTCTTCCGCTCCCCTATGCGGCTGCTCGTATCCATAATGTGCGTATTTAGTGGCCGCCCAAAATATCAAAACATTCACTAATTCTCATCTTGCTGAATTATATACAGATCATTGATCCTGGGCAGTTCCCTTCAAAGGTCTTTGACGTCGTAGTTGAAGTACCTTATCGTGAGACAATATTTGGCACGCGTGCTCCTGATCAAGTTTCTGGGTATCATACTGTCGACCAATCTCATAAAAGGATCTTAATTATCTATCCTCAGGGGTGGCATGATTTAGATCACTGGCTTCAGGATTGGGAAGAGGTTATGGGTGAATCTGGGGATTGGGGAGGGGATGATAGTTGGAACGGGAGGTGGACACCCTGTACCACATACGAAGAGTGGGAGATTGGAAACCTAGTCAACTGCTATGCGGGACTTAAGATTCTGTAGACTGGATCCTTGGATAGGGCTGATCTCGAGATGTATAACTCTGCTTTGCATGTGCATGGTAATAAGATTAAGCTTGAGCCCGAGATTCGAGAGCAAATCTTTCATCAGGTCTCCCCAGCCCATATAATGGAGGCTGCATACTGCACAGATATCCACACCTCGATATCGCTCTTTGCATCTCTGCGAGTGTCAGACTCACTTACTCACAACTCCTTCCATTCCTCGACCCAGTTTTTCGGGCTCTGATGGTTCTCAAAATCATCGATCAGTAACCTCTGGTTTGGCGGGTTGGCCTGGCGCTCTGTCACATGACAAGCTTGTCTCTATGAACGAAACTCTGGAGAGCTCCGTTCTCGGCAATGATATCGTGGGCTGTTGGAGGAAAGCCTTTGGAAGCGAAGACCTAGTTGAAATACGGTGCATTAGCTTTGTCAGTTTTTTAGATGTCGCGGAGAGAGGTTTTAGCGCACTGCACGAATTTGATCATTCCTACAAATGTCAGGAAGGGGCACATGAATTATTCCTAGCTCTGGTGTATGATCTCCCAAGAACGAGAAATCAACTACTTTCGAGAATGTCTAGTCTCCTTTATATTCCCCAAGATTTGGAGCTCCAAGAGAGAGACCAAGGGGCATTTCTATATTGGCTTCATCGTCAAAAGCTGCTGCTGTGAGCGGTTCTGCAGCTATTGAACTTGAAGTAAGGGAGATAGAATTCCCGCCAGGACACTTCCTGCTTCGAATATAAACAGGATTCGCAATTCGTGTTGAATGTGTGCGCCCAACAGTGATAGAGATGGCATTCTATTCTTTAGATTAGCTACTATGTACCGCCGTATTACACCCGAGTATGCATTGTTCAAATGAACAAACTGAGTGCATAACGCATCCTAAACATCTTATACGTCTCGGTATGCACCCATCCCGATCTCCCACCCCCTATCCCAATCCCAGCCCCAGCTCATCCATGCTCCCTCCCATGGACCAGTATGGCCCCCAACCATGTCTCCAAACTCGGAACTAACAACCTCCTTCTTCCATTCCTCAACCCAGTTGTCCAGGACCTGAAGGTCCTCGGAATTAACGATTAGGAACCTCCGGTTAGACGGATTAGCTTTTCGCTCCGTCACACAACACAATTGTTTCTGAGTACAAAACGCTGAAAAGCTCCATACCTCGGCGATGATGTCGTAGGTTGTTGAAGGAAAGCACTTGGAATCGAGGACCTAGAAAAGAGAGAGAATGCATTAGTTTTGTCGATGACCCCAGAGAGAGATTTTAACCCACCGCGCCAATTTCCTCATTTTTATAAATGTTCGGGAGGGGCGCATAAATTCTTTCTAGCCTTGGTGCATGATTTCTCAAGAACAACGAGAGGTCATCCAACCACGTTCGAGAATATCTGGCCTCCCTTATGTTCCCAAAGATTCGGAGCGTCCGGAGAGAAGAAAAAAGGGGTACATTTTTGGTCGCTTTATCGTCAAAAGTTTTTTCTGTGAACGGTTCTGGCGCTATTGAACTCGAATTTAGGGCAATGAAGTCTCCCCAGGAAATTTCCCGCTTTGAATATACGGCCAACCGTTCTAGCTTGTTCAACGGTGGAACGAAACTCTTTAGATTGATAGGAAACTTCAAGTCAATAAAAATATAAAGTGATTTAAGAGAACCGACGCAAGAGGGGGATGTTAATAGCTCGTGAAGGATTTCTAGGCATCGATGCTCTGCGAGTTCGTATTCTTCTCTGATGCGGGGTAGGCGATTGGAGGTACGAGCGCTAGGCTCAGTGGTTGCAGATTCTACGTTCAACCTAGTAGCAGAACCCAAACGGCCTTCTCGAGAGTGAAGCCACAGAAGGTCGGCCCGTATCTCTGTTTCTTCATCCACATCCTCCAACTGAACTTGCTCCGTACTACTTTCATTGGTGGCATCTGCTGACCCCTTGCGTAGAGCCATCTCCTCTCCTAAAGATGCGGCATCTTTCATTTTCTCGGTCTTGACCCTATTTTCAGGCTCGTCCTCATCCTCAGAACCAGAGTTCAGACTTGATTCGGACTCGGAGCTGGGGTACTCGTATAGCCAATGGTTGTAATCCGGAATCCCTGGGTATTTGTAAACATAATCTTCGTCGTCCTCGTCTTCCATGGCGCTTTCTGCTAAATCGTAGAATAGGTCTCCGAGCCCAACAAATAAATGTCGAACCTTTGGAATAGGAGTCCGGAATGACGACGAGGACGCCACTGAACAGACCCCCGATGCCACTTTGAGGGATTGATGGTTCACCTCTTCGTGCTTTTCTGGATCATCTTGCATTTGCATTTGTGGAGCGCGTAACTTGCCAGCGAATAAGACTAATTGCCTTGCTCGCTTGATAGACACAGAGTGATACCTTGCAGATTGAGACAAAGAGTGGCATTTTCTCGAAACCAAGGACAACGAGCGACCGGTGTATCCTCCATCAGTACACGCTAGAGAGAATATTCGTTCCCATGTTTCTGGTGGGAAGATATCCAAGACACCGAGCACTGGATAGGTCATTGTAAGTTCGAGTCCGAGAATATGATAGTGCGGGTCAAGAGATTGGTAGATAGTGCGGTGAAACAAAGGTGCGCTTTTATAATTATTAAATAGACGCGCGGCGCGTGCAACATGTGACACTGCGCGACACGTCGCGTCACAAAGTAGAGATGACTCATATGTTTGGGTAGATACCTATCCCGATCTCCCACTCTTTATACCAGTCCCAATGTATCCATTCTCTCTCGAGCGGATTGGTGCCCGTGCTGTGTTCGCTCTCGTCCCCCGACTCACCATTTGCGACCTTATTCTTCCATTCATGGATCCAATAATCCAAATTCTGGTATTGCTCAACATTCAGGAGCAAAATCCTTCGCTTCGATGGACCGCCTCTGAACTGCTTTATATAAGAAGCTTGCTTCTGCAAGCGGAGAGTTCCAAAGTTAGGTATTTCGGCTACGATATCGTGAATGGTTGGAGGAAAGTATTTTAGATCGAGGACCTAGTGACGGAAAGAGAGCACGTCAGTTCCGCCCATTATTCTAGAAAGAGAAACGTGAACGCACTGTATGAACGTGATCAATCGTGTGAAACCCTGGAAGGGGTACACGGATTCGCTCCAGCTTCGGTGTGTGGCTTCTCAAGAACGAGGAGAGGTTACCTAACCATGTTGGCAGGAAACACTGCATCTCACTCCAATCCCCAAAAACTCGGAGGGTACGAAGAGAAGGATAAGAGGGTACCGCGTCGGTCGCCGTACTATCCAAAACTGTTCTTGCAGTTGTTGGGATTATTGAATCAGGAGCAAGAATAACAAAATCTCCCCAAGATAAATCCCGCTCCGAATAAACAGCCAACCGCTCTAACCTCTTCAAAGGTGGAATGACATTCTTCAAATTGACCGGAAATTTAAACTCGACGAAAAGGTAAAGGGATTGGAGAGAGCCGCATGAATCCGAAGCCAGTAGTTCATGAAGAATTTCTTGGCACTGACGTTCGGCGATTCTGTATTCCTCTGATATGTGCGGTGGGCTGGTGGTGGAATTTGCACCAGCCCTAATCGATAGTTCTTTCGAACTTGTGGAGACTAATGATGAGTCCAACCGGCCTTCTTGGGAGTGCAACCACTCGAGATCGGCTTGAATCTCTATTTTGATAGCCTCTGAATCATCGTCGTCCACATCTTCTGGATCATCTTTTTCCTCACCTCTTCCGGTGTTTGCGCCTTCAGAGCCCTCGCGACCTGCTGTCTCTCCTCCGGGTAGGATATCCAGAGCAGCGTCGTTAAGTTCATCAATCCCACTACCATCCTCATCATCACCCCCGAAGCTGGAGTTTGAACTGGAACTAGATTCAGACTCGGGGTACTCTTGCACCCAGTGGTCAAACCCCTGAGGTCCTGAGTGGTCGTAAACATAATCATCATCGTCTTCTTCGTCCGCGTTACTCTCTGCTAGATCAAAGAATAGGTCGCCGAGCCCGACGAACAGATGTCGAATTCTCGGAATGGGGGCACGAGTCAGTGACGACACGGTGGAAGACGACGTGAGTGAAGCGCCTTCGGGCGCCTGGGGCAGTGAAAGAAAACCTATTTCTTTGTCATGGTCCCGTTCGTTTCGCGCACGCTGGGCGCGTAACATGCTAGCAAATAAAATCAGCTGTCTCGCCCGCTGTATAATAACAGAGTTGTATTTCGTGGATTGAGAGAGCTCGTAGCATTGCTTCGAAACCAAAGACAACGAGCGTCCTGTGAACCCTCCATCCGTGCATGCCAAAGAGAAAATCTGCTCCCATATTTCCGGCGGGAGGGTATTAAGAATATTTGGCAATGTGCTTGAGGGCGACAGTAGGTCTACGTTGGACATGAAATGGTTTGGGCTGAAGACGCTGGAGAGATGGTGAACGTACTAGCGTACTAGCATGAGGTACACAGGGACATATCCGCCATCGTCACGGCACGTCACGCCATACGCCATCGGCCTGGTCTTTTGCAACATCTGCAGCCCCCAAACAAGGCTGATCTAGTGTAAAATAACGTCAGTCGAGCTCATGTTGACGTGTTTTCACTGCCTTATAAGTATTTTATAGGTAACCGTAGTATGAGTGCTAAAGGCCATATTTGTGCTAATGTTCTCACAGCTCAGATAGCCTTATCATTGGTACCTCACATAATGCCTGACGCTCGCGTACGCTCACTTCGGATACCTGGGTTTACTTTCTCGCTCCCAATAATTAGTTCTTTGAAGGGCTTCATAAGATTGCGACGTCAAAACCACACAGTTACTACGACGTGAGGTGTCTCCGCAAGCTACAGCTCATCCCTTTGCACAGTCCTCTTGAATTCCAATGATCCTTTAATGATGTCTGCCGCTCGTTCAGCCACCATGTAGACAGTTGCCTGAGTGTGCGCGCTTGGGATAAAAGGCTTCACCAAGAAAATAGAACCATCAGCACGCTACAATCATAGAGTATGACGTGACTCACCAGAATCGAAGCATCGACAATCCTTAGCCCTTCCACGCCCTTGACCTTCAAATCAGGATTTACAACACCCCAATCCGTATCTTCGGACGTCATTGAAGCCGTGCCAACGGGATGATAGATTGTGATGCTTTCCGCTCTGATAAACGCGTCAATCTGATCGTCATTCTCAAAATCAGCAGCAGCTCCCCAAGGGCCTTCAATCCAATCCTTCCAGGCAGGTGCCTTGGAGAATCGTAGTGCCGCCTTGATACTTTCTCGGAATGCAACTCTATCAAATTCAGTGGAAAGGTAATTTGGATCTATGAGGGGAGCATCCCATGGGTTACAGGAGACTAATCGTGTAGTGCCACCTAGTTAAGGGAAGACGGCGTGTACTATCAGTAACGTGACACTCTTTCATGTTGCGACGAGGACTTACGAGAGGACGGAGATGCTAGTGATGGTGAAAAGTTGGAGAAGTTTCCGGTAGACGGCGGAGGAGTAACAGCGGAGTGGAATGCGTTCTACGCTCAAGTCAGGAGCACTTCGAGGTAAAGATATACTGCAACGTACGAAGAAAAGGATTTCATAGTGCGCAGAACGCGGTCCAGCAGAAGGGTCCTGTGTGCTTTCGAAGATAGGATGGTCAGACGGAAGACGGAACCACCCCATTTGGTTAGTAGGTATAATTGAAAATGGCCCCGTTTTGTTCTTCTCCCATTCAAGTAAACCAGATTGGATAACTCCAGGATCACGGCGGAAGATGTCAGAAGTCGGTCCGTTCACCTTAAAGTTTAGAGTAACAGTGATGTGATCAGAAAGATTCTTGCCAACCGAAGGAAGATCGACGAGGGTGTCAATTCCGACGGAGGACAAATCCGCCCTGTCACCGATTCCAGATAGTTGAAGGATAGTCGGTGTGCCAATCGAGCCCGCAGAAAGTATGATTTCTGTATTTGCTATCACCTTCACTGGTGAAGCTGTGAGGAGTGGTTGGCAATGCGTATGCATATAAAGCTTCAGTTAATGTACCTTGGGGATCAGACTGAAACTTTACAGCACCGAACAACGGGCGCCCGTTTCTGCTCCCAGTTTTGATTAGTTGTGTCACTTGCGCATTCATCAAGACATGCAAATTTGGTCGATGAATATTAGGGTGAAGATAGCCAGTCGACGAACTGGAACGTCGACCTCCACCTGTTGTTGACTGAGTAAAACCAACGCCCAGTGGATTTCCGTTGTTTATGTCTTGATTGAAGGAAAACTCGTCATTGAGTTCTTTCGACGCGTCGAATACCATCTGGTAAATTTCATCCAAATGATTAGGCAGTGTAACTAAGATAGGCCCGCTTGTTCCATGCGCCGAGGGGTCATAGAAACCAGAGGGGTCCCATCCTCCTGTCGGAGGGACAAAGCGCTCATGCTGAATGAACGAAGGTAAGCCCCGATCTGTGCCTCGTTAGTAGAAGGAACATCCTCACTCGAGATCGATACAATTCCATGTTGTCCCACTTCCAGCCCGCATCTCCTGCGATCTCGGCGTATTTGTCAAAGTCATCCGCTGAACCACGAGTATACACCATGAAATCTTGAAAAGCCAGGTTGGGGGTAGTGCGTGATTGAGGGATTCAAAGACACATACGTATAGAGCTGCTTCCTCCCAACAGTCGACCACGAGGGTATGGGAAGGTCCTTCCATCGAGATGCTGCTGGGGTACTATGGTATAATTCCAGTCATAGATGGTATTGGGAGTCATAGAAGGTGCTAATAGAGGCACAGTGACACCATAGACGCCTTCGTCACTGACAGGTTGTGATTACACTGAGAACCTGACGAACAAGCGCGCTCACTCACGATCCACCAGCTTCCAATACGAGGACATCACAATTAGGATCTTCAGTGAGCCTTGCTGCAATCACGTTTCCAGCCGTTCCCGCTATCCGAGCTTTCTATCAGCCACCGCTCGTCAAAATCTAACCGGAGCATACCTCCTACAATGATGTAGTCGTATGTCAATTTGGGCAGCTGTGAGCTGCTCGTGTATAAGGCTGCATTCGCTGCACACGAGAGAATGGACAGCAGCACGAAAGGAAAGAGGGCGCTGGAGAAAGTCATGAATGGGGGCGTAGGAGCGTAGAGAACATGTACAGACACAAGCTTTTATATACCTACCTGGTCTATTCACTAGTGCCGCCCAACGTCAAAACCCGGTCTGCAACGGGAATAGGGTTAGAGTTGAATATTGACTCCTTCTAAGGGTCTATGAGTAACGATGGCGAAATCAAACCAATCACCAATGAGGTTTTGATGACTGCTAGACCTCTTCCCCCAAAGTGGCACCAATCGAGTCGTGACCGCGCTGGCCACCGTGCAATTCTACTTGCTCCCATTGACATCGAAAATCGGACAACGAGGAAACGAAATAGCGCATGGAGGATACAAGAGGATGATTAGAACTTGATCGACGACGAGGCTTGGCAGTACAACTATCCTTGGTGAGGGCCTAGAGTGTCTGAGATACGCTCTTGGTAGGGTCATTCCGTAATTGTCGATTGGGGACCCGGGATAATGAACTGTTACTTCCGTGAAACACAGCGCTCATACAGCGCGCATACTGTATAAGGAAGTCGGAGAGGCTTAAGGCCATCGCAATTTGAGGTGAAGAGGAAGGGGAGTTGCGATGAGACAAATAGAACCGCTCATATCCGCGAGACCAGAGCTGGGCAGCTTTAGGTGATGCTGTCAAGGGCGAGAGCTAGATGATTGAGAGTCTGCTAGAAGCTTCTATGCACACAATATTAATGCTTGCAGCACACATGGGATGCATGACGTACGATCAAAACAAGGAGTCCCATCAAGGTATACGTAAATCACCAAATTCGAAATAGTATCACCCAAGTCCCAAGAAATCACACCCATGCCCAATGTCAAACGTACAACACGCTTCTCCAACTCTGCCCTCCAACCTCGCTCAAAACCCGTTCAACCTCTACCTGCTCCAGATTCAACATAATTCTTCTGTCACCTTCAGGTCGTCGAGCCACAGCTAATCCTTCCTCAACGAGTACGGCTCGCGAAGCAGCCAATGAGTCCAGAACCATACGCAGTTCGCTTGGCGTAGGCTTCCGGGTGGGGTCGTCCTTTCCTGGAAGGACAGCCATGTAGTTGATGTGCTGGTATTGTACCTAGGGGCAACGGATTTCAGATATACAGTTTCGGGGCGGGACGGGATAGCAGAGAGAAACTTACATCCGCCCATCTGATTTCTGCCACACCTTCCCTTTTGACGCACTTCACAAGCGCAGCCAGCATAACGCGTTCGTGGAAACTACATTCCCGAAGGAAAGCAGCCGTGGGACTATTTTGCATGACTTGTATGACGTCCTTCACATCCGGCATACGTGCCATGCGCTTTTCTGGTTGTACGAGTTCTACCGTTCGTCTGCCGTGCGCGGTTGAATGGGATGAGAGTGACATCGCAGACGGGTGGGATCGACAAACGTACCGACAGATATCCAGAACCCTTCGGGCGTCACCACTTATATTGCTAACCTTCATCGCAGCAAACTTGACTGCATCAGGTGCCACAACTTCAACGAGCTCTTTCGAGCTCAAACCCTCCTTTGCACTTTGCAGTCGCGCATGTACGATCTTCTCCAATTGGACCGTCGAGTAAGGCTGGAAATTGATCCGAATCATGCCTGAGCATCACGTATCAGTGAGCGCTAGAGCATTGGATAAGGGTGAAATGACGAACCTAGTCGACTTCTGACACGTCCAGTCATAACCCTCTCTGGCAAGTCCATAGTGTTCGCAACTGCGATAACCACAAGTTTGCTCCCCGCCAACGTTGGCCAATTGAAGAAGTTATAAACCACGTCTTGCTTTGTCGTTACCAGTTGATCGAGTTCGTCCATCAAAACGACACTACCCACACACCTCTTCAGTAATCAAGCACATCAGTAACTGAGTAAACTTGCCATGCGTGCCCGCCTGGTCCTCTTCCTCGACCGCCGCCCCCGCTAAAGTGTCTTGTTAGTGCTTTAAGACTTTCTTTAGCACTAATCTTGAGGTGGCCTTCTTTAGCCACGTCGTGTCCGATGACGCCTTCCCATAGTAGACTGTATGCGGCTGAAGGTTCTGGGATCTTCAAACCGTTGATCTCGACATAAGTGAAAGGGTTGGTTTCCTACACAATGCCCATCCGTTAGTTGCCTGATGGGGTTCGAGCAAGAGATTAGCTGACGTAGGTTTCTGCCATCCTCTTGAGCTCCCTCACAACTGCGTGAACAGTAGCCGTTTTTCCCGTCCCGGGTACACCAGAAATATCTGCCAAAGATAAAAGAGCTCATGAGCACAGACAGCCCTCGAACATGCAATGGTCCAACTTACACACGCATCCACCGCTCCCTTCCTCCAACAACTCCCCTACACACCTCAAAACCCTCTCAAACTCTTCCTCTCTACAAGGCAACGCCTCTGGTCTGTTCCCAACATGCAACACGTGCATAGCGCGTAACCAAGGATCTCTAGGCAAAAGCGACATGTCGTTCATAGCTCCATACGTGATCGCCCTCGGCCGGACTGTCATCCTTTTTCTAGGCGAGGAAGGTGCCCTTCCTCCTGCACGACGCGTGAGGGCAGCTTTGGAGTGAGGAGTTGGTTGAGCGAGGGTCTTGGAACGCGATTTTCGCGGGGTGGTGAATGCCTCGGGTGTGTCTGCAGTCGGGTCGAGTAAAGCAGCTATCCGCTTACTAGGCGTGCGCGGTGCTTTTGCCGTTCTTGGTGTTCTGGGTGTACCGAACGGTCCACCGCCCCCTACTGCACGTTTCCTCTTCCTATTTCTCGAGGGCGTACGGGGTACCTGATCATCATCTACGTCTGAACCATCTCCGCCCTCTACAAGATCCCCCTCCGCCTCATCGTCAGTGAAATTGGTGGGAAGGTCTTCATCGTCCAGTTCTCCTTCATCGTCGGAGCCTCGGTATTCATCGCCAGAAGGTTCGTCTTCACCCTCCGATTCCGAGAGGTCCATTCGAGCCCTCTTTCGCGGTGACGCTCTTGTTCCCGTCCTCGCTCCTGCCTTTGCCCCCCTTCTCCGTGGCGTTGCAGGGACAGAAGCTGGACCAGCACCCACATTGTTCAGAGACCTCCTCTCTTCAACCGGAGCAATACACCACTCCGACCCGCGTCCATATAGAACAGCGTCATCCTCCTGACTCTCTGATAAAGCATCCAACGCGGCCTTCCGGTGTTCCTCCCAATCAAGCTCATAGTAAAAGCCTCTTCGGGAGTCCACAGCAAGATGACAGTAGAGTTTCTCTTCAAAATCGTCTTTGGCTTCGTCATCGGACTCGTTATCCCTTTCAGCATCAGTATCTCCATCGCTCTCACCAACTCTCCCATTTTTGCTTCTGGTGCTGGGTTTTTTCTTAGTGGGACTCTTGCTCTGCGTGCTCTTCCCCTTCCCCTTCTTCCCTCCTTTCACATCCAAACCATAAACCGGCCCACCGACGACCAAGCACCTCCCCACAATCGCCTCGGGAACAAGTATCTCGCTCGAATCAAGCGAATAGTAAATCTCATTCTAAACCGAAAAAAGCCAAAAACGCAGATCAGCAAACGACGAAACACCCAAGCCAGCAGCAGAAAACGAAAACCGCATTACCTACCTCAAGATGCTCCCTCTTGGCCCTAACACCCGCCAACTCGCTAGGCCTCAAAAACCAATGCACCCTAATCCTCACATCCTTCACAACCCTCCCTCCATCTTCATCCTCCTCCTCCTCCTCCCCATCCTCCTCGGGCCTCGTCTCCCAAATAGCAACAACAACAGCGACACTAGGAGGCCTACGCATCCTATACAGCCCATCCGTCTCAACAAGAACCGTATCTCCAACTTTATAGCTCACACCATCCGCCTCCACGCTTGCGTTCTTTGCTGCCGTTGCACCCTTCTTCCTCCCCTTCTTTGCTACAGTTTTCCGCGTAGGTTTAGTGGACAGTTGCGTGAATTCTTCGTAAAATATTGTTTTCATGTTTGATACGTCTTCTGCGTCATCTTCTACATCCCCTTGGAGCAAATCGTACTCCGCATTCGTGGGTCGAATATATATCGATTCTCCAACCCTGACACCCCGAGATGAACCTCCACGACTGATAGAAGGTGTAGCCAAAGGCTGAAATCGTTTTGACCGTCGTGTAGGCGTCTGAGGAGGTATTGGCTGTGTCATAGCAGGCACCAGGAGTCCAAGGTCAGAGATCAATCGGCTCATGTCACAGCACGACGCGTCGATCGCAAGTGTGACGGGTCGTGAATCCGGAATTCAAAAATGCAAAAAGTCTGACAAGAGTGGGACTTGAACCCACGCCACCATTCGGTGATGAGAAACCCGCGATCGCAGGCAAGCTACGCTTGAGTCACACGCCTTAACCGCTCGGCCATCTTGCCATGTTATCGCTTAGAAAAGCGATTTCTACAACCTGCCCTCTCCATTCAGTCCCTTGCGATGGAGATGATACAACAAAGTCGGATTAAGGAAATGTCATGTAGTGCAAATGATCTATAGTAGCACATGGTATCGCTAGTAGCTACACGATTATCTCAATACCGTATCTAAGGTTCTATTCCTCGTGTCCTTCAAGAACTTGACTAAATCGGTTCCACCAGTGCCTTTTAACGGCTGCTTCTCCTCCTCACCCATCGCCTTCCTCCTCTCCTCTTCCTCCCTCTCCTTCTGCTTCCTCAGCTCCTCAGCTCTCTTCTCAGCTCTCCTCGCCGGTCCTATGATGTAAAGCGTAGCAATAATCATATGCGCATCTCTAAACTCCTTAAGTGCCATAACAGCCTTGTTATACGCCTCCTCCAGCTCGTTATCTTGCGACGAGATGACGAAATCGCGGAGGGGCCGTGGACTTGAAGCGAGATGATTGAGGAACTGACGGTGCTTGTGGGGCATATAGGTCTGCATTCTCGCCATGAACGATTTTTGCGGGAGGTGGGACTTTGTCGTGGACGATGACGATGAGGAGGACAAGGAGCTGGTGGCCGGAGCATCGGTCTTGAGCTGCGACTGGTGATCCACGCCCAAGAAGATATCCAACACATGCACCACTGAACTCTGTCCGGCACTTGGACCCGATAGCTCCTTTGGCTCTTCGATCCCTTCCGCCTTCAGCTCATCGAGCCCCTCGAACACCCACTTCCTCTTGTTCAAGTCCGAGTCCTCCCCTCTAAACCATGGTCTCACTTCGTTATAATAAGGATCCGGTCTGCAAGCCCTCTTCACGTCAAGCAACAGGTCCTTGAGCTCCGAAATAACTTGAGAGAGACGGTCGAGGTAGGTAGTGATCCGTTTGACAGCAATGCTGTCTCCTACAAATGTCTCGTCCATCGTCGAACGCATCAAGGAAAGCGCTTCGACTCCACGAATCTCGATGCGTGCAGAGCAGAGGTAAAACTCCTCTTCGTCCACAAGGTTCGTGAACATCGTTTGAGAGCGCAAGTTATCCAAGGACGGGACGGGGTCTTCGGCGGGTGAAGGGGATGACGATGTAGACGGCGGGACCTTGAAGTCCCAGTTGTACAGAACCGTGTCGGAATATGTGAGGAGGGGCGGAAGGTTCAGGATTTTGGCAACGCGTAGCAGGGGTAGCGAGATTGGTCGCGGGATGAGGACAGGAGCGGTTGGAGGTAGAGACTGGATGTAGAAGTGCAGCAGGAAGGTAAGAACCAAGTGTGCTCTTCGAAGAACGGCGGTCGATTGATCCAACCCCTTCACAGAAAGCACTGGCATCTACATGATGACGAGCACACAAACGCGTCGAGATGGACAAGCGCATGGTCAGCATCAAAACGAACAACACGCCATCACACACACTTACCTCCCGAACCTTCGCCCGCCATCGCTCAGAAGCTTCCTCCTCCTCCTGCGTAATCCCAATCTTGTCTCCAAGCTGTAGCTTGCTTTTAATTGCTAGGTCAAGCGTGGATTCCCACGTTTCCCATTGGGGAGGGAGACGCGCGAGGGATGGTTTAGACGCCATGAACCCCATTCGGGTATCAACATCAAACACGTCCCCTGTCGGAATTCGTCCGCGGTATGAACTGGAAGGGTCCTCGCTCTGCATAGGCAAAGGCGGGATTCGAGGAGTCGATTCGGTAGAAGAGGCCATTAGAGCTGGATATATGCACGGTATACGTTTGATGATTTGGGTATCAGAGCGAGCCTCTGTCGACGGCAAGGTCAGAAACGGATGCGACGATTTTTTCAGACCCGCGGTTTAGAAAATGAGGAAAATGAGGGGAACAGTGAAGAGACGCAAATTGTCACGCCAGCGTTAAATACGAGAGTAAAAATGACATACGACAAGTTCCGGGTTTGCCAAGGTTGTTTGGGTATCAGAATTTTCAAATAGCGCGGGATGGATGCAGATAGCCTGGGCTCTTTATTCAATCCCTGATAGCGGCTGCTTGTGTCTAGATTGAGAACGGCTGCCCTTTGAGATAAGGAGACGAGGAGGGCGGGAGGATGATCGAGTACGGACAGGAGGTGTCGGCGCCTCCCCAATTACCGCTTATATACCTCCTGAGGCCGGCACAACCCCAACCCCAACGGTACATGTTGCAGATAGGAACCGCTCGGGTAGGAGCAACAGCATCAGTTGCATTATGCGCGCCCCATCCAGCACCGCGCCGCCATTTGGTGATGGCGATCCCACACAAGCCTGAATCAGCAAATGCCTTGTGCAATTCAAGATTTGCCATCAGCGCTACTTGACTACCATCCTCCTCGTTATCACTCCGCGTCTAGGCGCTGCTTTGTCCATCTTTCAGAGGCTGATTCGCATCAGAAGCCTGTGGGCTTAAACGTGTGGTCAGAGGACCTGGGCGTCTGGAGTTGCTGCAATGGATGTATCGGGTTGCATATGTTTTTTCTGTTGCGCGCGAAGCGGGGTGATGCAAACACACCTTATCAGTTCAAGCCTCTCGGGTCTTATCCGAGCCCTCGTTCGCCGTTCAACGTATTCAACGATCCAACCACACCACTTGTGCGCAGCATACACATACTGTGCACAGCTTCACCCACCAGACATAGCTCTTCCACATTGGAGGCTCATCGAGTGCCACACATACGCGCGAGCTGCAACGCGCGTCTCCGCGTGCGCTATGGATCCGAGCCCAAGGACCGCCCATACTGCGGAGATCAAAGGGCAAGAGGCAAACGTGCTTAAAAATGGGGTTCTATACATATATTAAGTTATAGAGTTGACAGGGTCCATGAAATGCAAGTCCAGGTTTGTAAGGAGCGCTATGATGGTAATGCCGTCACTACATTTCCATGGTCAGGTACACAACCTGACTTCAACTCGGTGTTATGCTGTACTTATATATACAGTCCTGGATATACCGCACTGGTACTAGGAGATGGCATTCGGGTTTTATGGATCTGTGTGGGGCCTTGCGGGGCGGTGGATTCCCTCAATGTTAGGACGGGGCTCTCGCGGGTGGGGTTGAAGGCGTACGTGCGCCCCAAGAAGCCGCTTGTGACCGCTGAACAAGCGCGGAAGAGGCTGGAGTGGGCCAAGGCGCACCAGGACTGGACCGTAGAGGATTGGAAGACGGTCGTGTTTTCGGACGAGTCAAAGTTCAACTTGTTCGGCTCGGATGGGCGCCAGTGGTGTTGGAGGAAGCCGGGGGAGCGTTTTGACAGGCGTTACACGCAAAAGACGGTCAAGGGCAGAGGAGGAAGTGTCGTGGTCTGGGGCTGCCTTTCTGCGTCGGGCCTCGGACAAATTGTGAGGGTCGGTGGCACCTTGGATGCTGAGGAGTACGTCAAGATCCTTGGCGGTGGTTTCCTCCAGAGTCTTAGGGACCTGGACGTCAGCAAACAGGACGTTTATTTCCAACATGACAACGATCCTAGGCATACCGCGAGACTCACCAGCAAGTGGCTTGAAAGGCAAAAAATCGATGTGCTACCGTGGCCGCCCTGTAGCCCCGATCTCAATCCAATCGAACACGTGTGAATTCATTTGGACCGGAGAGTGCGCAGGAGGGAGGTATTTCCTACCAACTTGGAGCAGTTGTGGGTCGTGTTATGTGAGGAGTGGAATCGAGTCGAAGAGGATTTTATAGAGAGGCTATTCGAGAGCATGCCGGGAAGAGTCGCTGCTGTGGTAGATGCGAAAGGGTACCAGACGCGTTACTAAGTGTATCCCTCTTGTTTATTGTCAGCACATTTTTTCTCGTTGTTTAGATTTACTCCCAGTGCTCGCTCGAACATTTTTATAGTAGGAATACGATACAGGATATATTATCCAGATCCCTACAACAGTGACTCAGAGCCTGGCATTTCCCTCAACCATCAATCATGAATTATGATGTGATGTATTACAGTTCGTTCTCTCGCTGTACTATACCAGAAATCAGGAATCCCAGCGTTCAAAAAGATCGGATTTTACACGGATAAAGGAGATATACAAGATAGGATATATATACATAAGCGTGATCGACCATCTGAATATGTCTCCCAGCCGTTGAGGGCTGACGCAGAGAAGCGGCTTGCATCGATGGTACCAAAAAAAGGTACATCTAAGGGAGTGGCCGCAATGTAAATGAAAAATAAGGAAAATAGCAAGCTCCACCATCTACCTCATTCGCTGGACTTGATGACAGCCTGTGCAGTCAAATCCCTAACACCCTTCAAAAACTCTACCACATCAGTTCCGCCTGTGCCATGTACCACATTCCTCTTCCCATCTGCTCCTTCCTGAGGAGGATGTTCGAATGCAGACTCATCAACTTCCGTAGCGGTAGCAGTAGCAGGAGTAGGCTCGGCTGGTGTTTGCTCGCCCTTGAGGCCGAATAAGCCAGTAAAACTCTTGAGAACTCCACTGAGAGTGCTTTCACCAGCGGCTGACCTCGCTTCCTCTTCCCCCTTCCCCCTCTCCCTCTGCTCTTTCTCCTCCTCACGTCTCTTCATCTCCTGTGCCAATCTTCTAGCAGGCCCCAAAATATAAATAGTCACAATAACCATATGCGCATCTCTCAACTCCTTCAACGCAACAACAGCCTCGTTATACGCACTAACCAGCGCAACAGCATCAGGATCCTTATCCGCATCCTCCCTCGCATCCTCAACCTCCTTTCTCTTACTCTCCACCAAAACCCTCAAAGGCGTCTGATTGGCCTCCAAATGCTGCAAAAAGTTCCTATGGTGCCTCGGCATATACCTCTGCATCTTCTTCAACAACGCCCCCGCGTTTCGCTTATCCTCCGTGTTGGCCGTCAAGCCACGATTAGGGTGCTCGCCCATCGTCGACCCAACGCCCAAGAAGATGTCCAAAGAATGAATAAGCGAGCTCTGTCCCGCACTCGATCCCGCCAGCTCCGTCGGCCTCTTCAGGCCCGGGTCCCTCTCAATCCCCTCCCAAACCCACTCTCCATCGTCGTACTCCAGCTTGGTAGGGTCGGAAGTGACAGAGCCTCCGGTCAGCCAAGGCCGGACTTGGTTGTAGAACACCTCGGGCTGACACCCCTCCCGGATGTTCAGCAGCAGGTCCTTGAGGTCGCGCTCTACGCGGGCGATGCGGATGAGGTAGTCGGTGATACGTTTAACTGCGATCTCGTCCCCGACGAACAGCTCGTCCATCGTATCCCGCATCAGCCCTAGCGCTTCGACACCGCGGAACTCCATCCTCGCAGAGGTGAGATAAAACTCCTCCTCGTCTGGTGTGGAGCTAAATGTTATCATCGAACGGAGATTGTACAAGTCTGGTATCCCGGATTGAGACCACGGTTTGGACGGGTCGATAAGCGCCCAGTTGTAGACGACGACGTCGGAGTAGGTTATAACTGGGGGGAGTTGGAGCTGGTGGCATACTTGGAGGAGGGGGAGAGTGAGTGGTGGGGGGATGGTGATGCGGGTGCGGGAGGTGGGAGGGTGGGAGTTGACGTAGAAGTGGAGGATCCAGGCTAAGACTTGATGCGCGCGACGGAGGAGGACTTCGGATTTGATGAGCTCTCCAATGGGGAGGATGGGCATCTAGGAAAGATTAACTTTGTTATAAGTCAAATAGGGGTGAACAGGGCAGGTACTAACCTGTCGGACACTCTCCCTCCACTCTTCTGCAACTTTCACCTCCTCGTCCGTAATATCCAACTTGCCGCCCAATTGCACTTTTCTGTCTATCGCTCCTCCCAATGTATTTTCCCAGGCATCCCATTCCTCTGGTAACCTGCTGACAGGAGGCTGGGGAGGCATAAATCCAGTACGATTGTCGACATCAAAGTCGTGTGCCGCGAGGGTAGTGGTATCAGGTGCACCTGTGGGTGGACCTAGGAGTACATCTGGGCGGCCGAGGGAAAGGAGGTGGTTGGAGGGTAAATTGGACATGGTACTTGAATTTAATGGTGGGTATGTGGTTATATGAAGGCGATGAAACTGGGGTTTCTAGTCGTTGAGGGTTTCACTGGAGAACTCTGAAGTAATAAACGGCAGCAAAAAACGTAAGGATGGAACAAGAGCAAGCAGAAAAACAGATGAGAGAGGAGTACGAGTGGGCGGTGCAAGCGAGAGTGCGGGCGTGAGTCAGAGTATGAGCGCATCAACGAAGGTGATATATCAGCATTTGCGACAAAGATAAGATGACAAAGAGTGATAGTGGGGAAGATAGGAAGTCCGTTCGGAACGGAATATATAGGAACGAGTGACCAAGTTTGTTGCGAAGATCGAAAGAATTGACAAAATGAGTCGACATCTAAGATCGATGAGTAAGATGCGTTACTTACAGTAACTCGGGAGTCGGGGAGCTATGTGAGGATAACAAGTGGACAGGGTAGTTAATAACGAAGGGAATATGGACAAAGAAAAGTCTAGCTTCCAAGTCAGCGATCGCTTAAATATCCCATTAGGGCCTCACCAAAAAGTCATAACTCCCCTCAAATAACAAATAAAAGATGGCTGCTGATAGTCTGATACGGTGACATGGTCTAGGTTCCCCACGGAGTAAACTGGAGAGCTTCGGGTTTGTTCCCCGACATGCATATGGGGGTTTGTTGTGGTTGGCTTAGCGAAGCTTAGAGAGCCGTATCAGTGTGAGCATGGCGTGATGGTGATCTTCTGTGTTGATGGGCATTTGGCAGGCGATGGGAATGACTTCATAGGAGGGTTTGTTTAGGATCAACGTGCCTGTTGATCCGCGTTTTTTTCCCATCCCATGGCAATCCTACGAAGATCACTTATATTAAGCCGTTTTTCTGGATTCCGTTCTGCGTACTCCCTGGTTTCTACATACACCAGCTGACGCTGAGCGCTCAACAGCCAGTGCTGGTGGCGCCCTCGACACCGGTGACTAGGCTTTGCGCTCCCAAGACGACCACAAACGCCGTCTTAGATGTCATTCGGAATAGTGATGGAACCTAGTCCACGCATTCTCACCGGCAACTGGTGTAAAGGCTCGTATAACCCTATGACGTACCTGCTCCACTCCCCTCTTTCCTGTACTATCCGAACTGGACTCGACACTACTGCATGCAACACCGCGTCCGCTCGACTCGCAAGGGTAATCTACTATTCCACTAGCACATCCGACCTATTGAGCTTAAGTGGACCCTTATGCGCTACAACCAGAGGACAGCTATCTCATTTCTACACCACTCGTCAACTCATTGGCCAGTTTGTCGCACTGTCCGTGCTATCTGGGAGCAATAGGTACACGTACTGTTCGATAATACGGCGTATTGCCTATTACCCTAGGTGCGTTGTTTGCTAGGTAATGAAAGCCGGTTCCACGGGTATTGTGGAGTGCTGTCCCTCCCATCACGGAGGTTGTCTTTTATTACTAACGTACGGCATGCAAGCCCGATCCGCTTACTTGCAGTACCTGGGCCTCGACCTCTCATTAAGGCTCATCTACTGTACTGGTGATCCGTCCTAGTTCTGCTGGACTAGTACACTGACGTCGCTACATGCTTGAGGCCGAGGGCACAATGAACGCACTCGGAAAGAGCGAGGAACGCTGGCATTTCTCCCGAACGATGATAAAGTAGGTGGTGCTGGAAGGTCCGTGTTCACAAACGACGGAGAGCGGGAAAGTGTAGACAATAGGAGTCGGTGGAGTTAGGTGGTGCTGTTGTCAGCGCGTTTACGAGGTTGCATCATTCACATCAGTGTCAATCGACAGCCGTTCATTTGTGGCTGATCTTGGTCGGGAGCGCACCTTCGAAAGAAAACTTGAAGTCAATACTTGACTTTACAGGACGAGTGCGGCGGCGGCGAGGAAGGCGATGGTAGGGGGCAGACCCCCCAAATGATGCAGTCCAAGTGGCCGGTTTCATCCACTTTGCCACTTCACGCGAAGGCAACCGGGCAAGAGTGACCGGGAATGTATTCACCTCAGGTAGACTCTTTTCCAATCGGGGTTGAGAGTGATCACCCTCGATTGCGATTTGCAAAGTGCATCTGCCAGTGCGCCACAGGGAGTGGTGGCTATCGACGTTGACTGAATCAGATAGGGGACGGAATCTTCCTGGTAATGCTAAGTTGAAATGATAACTAGCTGCCTGAGTTGGGAAGTTTCATTAACAAAACACTTTGAATCTTATCTACACGCGCAACCGTACACGTAGTTTCATACACTAGTAGTCACGGCCTAATTCTTCTCCCATATCCCCTTGTTCTCTTCGATCCAATCCTTGAGGTAGCGCTTTCCAATGTAAACTTGCTCGGGTTTCGTACAATCCTTTTGCAATTTCACTTTCCACAGAGGAAAGAGCATCGGCATAATCACCTACAATCCCAAGAGCGGCGTAGAACGCCGCATATTCCTCTTGGGTCTGTCTCTTGTGAATGACCTTACGCCCAAGGGCATCCGAAGTTAGTTTCGCTACCTAGAAACGAAGGAGGGACCATGGGTGAGTGATGAAAGTAATCGCGAACCGTCGGGACGGCGAACTAATAACGTACATCATCGAAGGTCAAAAATTCTGGACCGACAATAATCCAATCGGTATTAGGACTTGGTTCTACAGTAAGGGATTTAACAGCCGCTTCTGCAATATCATCTGCAGCAATGAAAGGTGTCCTTCCATCACCCGCAGCGCTTGGAATTTCGTTGTCCTCACGAATGCTTCGGAGGCACACATCGGGTCAGCACACCGAAATTAACTCGCCTTCGAAAAGACAAAGACTGACCAAAGAACCAAGTAGGCCTCAACACAACATAGTCTACCTTGTGCTCCCTCTGAGCAAGATACTCATGTACCTTGCCTATCATAGGGTCCCCAATATGAATGCTCAAAGCACCCAACAACACAAACCTCTTAATACCCTTCTCAATCGCCAACTCGATAAAAGGCTGCATCCACCGCAACATATCCATTGCTACAGGCGGGACCAGGTATATGCAATCAATCGGGGTGATGCCCAGCTTTTCCACTTCGGTGAAAGGGTTGGTGTAGGTTGAGGAGTCAAACCAGCCGAATCTGACGCCAGAAATGTTGAAGGAGAGGTTTGCCGGAGTGAGAGGCAACGAGGACGTCGAATCCGGCTTGGTGCAGAAGCGTAGATAGGCGGGAGCCTGTTTTGCCTGTGCCGCCGGTGACGAGGATAGTCATGCTTGAGAGACTAGTAGATGGCTAGAGAGCTAGTAGAAACTGTAAGTTGAGATTATCCTCCTGAATGTCCCTCCCATCTTATACTCATGCGAACTCCTTACGAGGCACTAGAGGATTACTTCGAGTCAGTACGAAAGCCCATAGCACACGGCACGTGTACTACGATGAGTACGATGAGCAAGGCTTCGGTTACTTCTCGGCTGTCCACAACCCTGCCTATGATTGTGACGCCAATGATTGCCGCATACCGAAAACGTAGAGAGCCTACCCAGCCGTGCAGACGCTCGGCTCGAACATCGGGGTGACTCGGGGGCAGATGTTCTCAAGCCCACTCTGCTATTGCTCCTCCTGTGCTATTGAGTCGATGTGCGGGTGAGATGCGCCTCCATTTCCAAATGGAGTGTCATGAAACCCGTGCTTCGCGCGAAGGATCGTGTGTTCAACAGCAATAGAAACCGAGTTCACGTCAATCTGTCAAGACTATAACATAACAATGCCGGTCAAGCCTGGCTTCTGTCGTTTGCCAGCTATATTGCGCGTCAGCCAAGAATGGTTCCCGGTCAGAAATCGAGGTATTACCCAAAATTTTCTCACATTAATATCTAATTACTCCATTTCGATTACATTTGGTTGAATTTTTCGAGTCGCCGCCACTGTACTTCCTTACAACCTGCTCTATAGAGTTATGTTTCCTTATATCTTTTGCTGCACGCCTATCCGAGTTATGATGTCCAGTCAAGGCAGGAGCCGTATCAAGAAACGCGTCCAGATTGCTGCACAAAGCTTCATCAATGCCCTTCAGCGTGCACCGGTGCATATTTCTCGTACTGAACCAATAAGGTTTCGCCGCCGATTTCGCCATCGTGGGACGGAGAAAGAGAATGAACCAGCTGATAGGGAAATGGAACAGGGAGAACATGGGAGACATGGCTCGGAATTTGATGGAGATAGTCTTCCTGATGGGAAATTCGACGACTATAGGCAAGCTGGAGAGGTCCCAGGTCTGGGTGAGAGCATTAGAGAGAGTAACCCAGAAGGACCCCCACCACAATATCCTGCTACGTCTCTGGATGAAGATACAGTTAATCTTCCTGATCCTGATGGCAGCACTGAAGACACTCAGGAGGAGCTAAAATCATCTCTTGAGGACATCCAATTGACCTTGGATTTCATCGCTGCTGTCAAGGCAGCAACACTAGACAACTGTGGCTTAGATGAGCACTATATTCATCGCCTTAGGAATCCCTCAGCTGAGAATTTCATGGAGATTGATGACTCTGACTTTCTATGGGCTCTCCACACATTTTTCGCCACAACAAATGCATCTGAGGCAACATATGAGGGTGTCCGCCGAGCAGCACTAGCACACCATCCAGCCACTAACTTTCCATCATATGACATTGTGAAGCATTGCATTCAAGAGCTTAGCAGTGTAATCCCTCTCTATAAGGACATGTGTCCAAATTCATGCTGTGCCTACACTGGCCCATTCAAAGACCTAGAGCAATGCCCATTTTGCTCAGCCCCATGATATGAAGCAGATCCAAAAGACCCATGAGAAAGGAAGCCAGCAAGGCAGTTTCCTACTCTTCCAGTAGGCCCAATAGCACAAGCACTTTATCAATCCAAGGAGACTGCAAAATTGATGAAGCATCAAAAGCAGCATACTGCTGATATTCTTTATAATATTAGAAGGAATAGAGGACAAGTTGAGGTGTATGATGACATATACTGTAGATGAGAATACTTCATAGCTGTTCAGCAGAAGAAAATCAAACCCAATGATATTGTTTTGCAACTTTTACTGGATGGAGCACAAATGCAAAGTGATAAGGAAAGTGATTGCTGGCTATATATATGGATATTTTACAATCTACCTCCAGATGTGCATTATAAAAAGCAGTTTGTCTTTTCTGGAGGTGTTATTCCTGGTTCCAAAAGGCCAAAGCATCTGGAATCCTCCCTGTTCCCTGGATTATTACATATCTCTGCCCTGCAAAAGAAAGGATTATGCCTATGGGATGCCAATGAAGGAGTGAGCATCATGGATTCAATTTCCTATGTTCTCTTTACCACAGCAGATAGTGTTACGATGGTGAGAAACCGTTATTCAGCTTGTGTGCTTTTGGACTCTCGGACTTTGCATCAGACTTATTTCTCGTTTCAGTAGTTACAACCGTCTTCAGTAACTACAACAGCATTCCTCCATACAGTAGTGTATGTGCGTACAGCTTACGCGTCCATAGCTTACACGTACATATGACTCGAGTATCGCATTTCCTTTCTCAGCCAAAACCTAACACCACAGAACAGTATAAATACTTTCATTCTATAATGTAGAACTTTAGCTTGACCTCTTGTACCTTCTCATACTTTGCTGTGTGAATATCATCTCGACTCACCTTATTGACACCTTTGATGGATATCAACTCAACGTATTGTTGGCCTCATACGCTCTTGTCATCTTACTCATTCTTGACAGACGTACTTGGGTACCTCCGCCAAACTCTGACCGACGCATCAAGGTAATGTCACCGTAACAGATAGTGTTGCAATGGCACTAGTCTCAGGGCTTGTGGGGCATTCAGGCAAATATGGGTGCTGTTTGCATTATACACTTCCAGGACAATACTGCCCTAATGATGGGCACTATTACCCTGCCATGAGCATTTCAGAATGCTATATAGTCAATGGCTGCATGCATTCCAGCATTACACCCAGAAATCTGCAAGAGTTTTATATTAATATTCCTCAGTGATATCAAAATAATCTTTGGCATCTATGTGCAGCTCAAAATCAAACTCAATTTTCTGATAGATGACTTGAGACTGGCATTTGCAAGCCAACACTACTTGTTGGGCTATCACATCACCTTGGCATTCTCAATATGTTCATTCTTGATATCTCATTACCTTAAATGATCCAGACCTTCTCATTGGCCTCTAGCATGGTGGAAAATTAGTCAAATGTTATACTTCTGACAACAATGTTGAACATTTATTGTATCCAAAAACAATAGATAGTATTTGTTCTTAGTACAAATAGATATAATGCTCTATAAATAGCATGCATGCAGAACATATAAAGGCCTTCATAGGCCTCTACAATTCTTACCTCTCTTTGCCTCTATTCTCATCATCTAAGCTCTCTTATAAGTCAGATATCTAGATAAGAACTCTGTCTTAGGACCTCAGTGCCTGTATAGGCTGCTATACATCAAACAAAAGCAGCTGGGACTGACAGGTGCTTATTGGCAAGATCTGGACTTCACATGGGCATACTGTGGAGCTGGCAACATCATTTCTTCTATCTTCCTTTAATTGAGCTTCCCAGGATCCAGCAAAGAAGCTTAATATAAAGTACAAAGCATGAAAGTTTTTACTTTGAATTTTTGAACTTGGACCAGCTCTTCTTTATCAGATATTGCCTCATCAATATTGGCAAAACTATTGCAAGTTTGTGCAGGGTGCTAGACTTGTCAACCAGAACTGGATTACTGCTAGCCAGCTTAGTGAAGCTAATCAACTCCTAACAGAGTTTATTTTTGAGTTTGAGGACTTGTATTATCAGCACAAAGTCATTTTGTTTGGCAAAGTATCTACCTGCTCACTCATTTGGCATCTGAAGTTGCTTGTATTGATCCTTTAGCCTGCTATGCACAGTAGACAATGGAAACAGCTATTGGAAGCATTCAAAAAGAATGCCAACAAGATGTTCTTCTCCACAAAAATTTTGCCCAGCAGGCTGTATTGTGCTCTCAGCTTATCAAAAGAAAATAAGCTTCTCCAAGGTGTAATTGATTTAGGAGAAAGATATATTCTTCTACAACCTTGTGACAGCATAGCACAGAGAATTACCAAGGCAGAGGCAGAAGTGCTAAAAGAGTTCTGGCATAGTCAAAATTGGCCTAATTCCAATGGGTGGTGTAGAGATTTGATACACTGGGGAAGAATCCATCTTCCTAATGGTCAAATAGCCCAATCTCAATGGAGTGAAAAATGCCATCTTCCTAATGGTCAAATAGCCCAATCTCAATGGAGTGAAAAATGGGTAACACACAAACTCCAGAAAACTTCTGTTGTTAAGGTAGAGGTCTTTTTTCTTTGATGCAACAATGTCAGCAAAGCTAATATATCTATAGTACATCAAAGGCAACCACCATGCAATTAGAAAGGTACAATATTACTTGAACATATATTTTGACAAGTCTGAGTTCTTCACATTGGCAATAGTGTTCTGATATTCTCAACCAGATCTTGTGCTTCTAGAAGAGTCTTATAAGACTGTTTATATCTGCTATTACCAGGGACAAAAAGATAATCTTGCTGTAATTGATGTTTGTGACATTACATCAGTTGTAGCAATGGTCCCATTTTATAGGGTTCATAGTGATGGTAGGATTGACATGCCAGAAAATTTATTTTTTCTTGTTGAGAAGCCAGGGTTAGAGGTAGCTAATTTATGTGATGTACAAGAGGTTGATGATAAGTTTAATGACTTCGAAACCTAGCTACTCTTGCTTGCTTTTGATGTCTGTATGTTTCTGGTTCAACTGATCAATGATTCATAGATAATTTGCTTGGAGTTGAGATTTGAACTTACTGGAATAACATAATAAATCAAAACCTTGTTTTTTACTGTCCTTCAAACCCACAGAATTGGATGGTAGGCTGGGAATAGCACCATATTAGTTGAGGGTCTTGAATCTTCCTCTGTTTTGAGTCCAGAAGCAGCAGTTTCTGTGCCATGCTGCTTAGCCCTGATTGCAATTAACCACATTAGGTAAGAAAGTTCATCAAACCATACTTACTTTAAAGCCATCAATTCATTATATAGGCTCAACTTGTAGGTCATATTCAACAGCAGGATATTGTGGTCAAGCTGCTCTAACCATCTAAAAAACTCGCTGGGTGGCATACTGGTATTCTCAGTCAACATGGGGGAATGTAACAAAATAAGCTATTGTGACAAGGTCACACAAGTCAAGAGCCCATCGCACTTATGTGCACTCACGTTTTCTCATTCGGCACTCTTCCTACCAGAATGCCAGCAAATCTCAGCAGTGAGGTATATATTCTCCCTATTCCAACTGGGTCGATAAGCTCAACAGTCTTAGGCCATCAGGGCCATACTGTTTTCTGCTACTGAGGATGAGATGATCGCATCAAGAAATCTATGTTACCTTTCCAACCAGCTTGCAATGATCAAGATGCAAAAGAGGGTCGAAGATCTTCAGAACCAGTTGGAGCAACAACAGGGACACAATCCTAATATTATCAGGTACGAGACTGTCATTTAGCCTTGTCATCGTGTAATCTACACCTCGTTCATTATGCAGCCAAATTGCCGGACTCAAGAAGGATCTTGTGTAAGTATTTGCTCATTATATGTGCATATATTCCACGTTTAACCTAAGATTTGACAGGGAACTTGTCGAAAAAACGATTCAAATGGCTTTTCAGAACAGGGAGACCATTGACCCGATTACTGGCCTCATATATGCGCCTGCACCCATCAAGAAACTCAGTGAACATTACCCAAAAGTTGAATATTGGACTACGTCAAGGCAACTCTTAACTCCGTCAACAAGTCCACGATGAACAATGGAAATGCGACACAAAAAGCGAAGGTCGGTCGGCCACGAAAGGCACAGGACCCATCAGAGAACCCGGTGAGGCATCCCTACCTCCAAAAGGCTGATGGAAGCACCCTTAGCGACACTGAACTCAGCGATATCTCAAAGTCGGCTCGGTCCATCTGGATGACTCTTCTCAAACGGGGTCTTGCCCCTCCAAGTTATGGCACTATGGATGTAATGACCAAGCTCTATTTCGTTCGTGAAATGCTCAACCTATATGAAGTCTTTCAACTTGCAGACAGCATCTGGAAGCTTGACCTCTGGGCTAGCACGGCATATCCCTCATGGAAGTAGACACACTGGGACCTGGCACCCGAAGATGCAGCAACAATGGCAAAAAAGCCTGCCATGGCGAGCACCAAAGAAATGGAAACCGAACCGAAGGACCAATCCTGTGAGGTTATCAACAAAACTGATGCTTCGAAACATCTAGTAGCGGCATTGGACAACAATGGCCTGATTTCTATGCCATCAGATGACATGGAGGAGCCTATAGTTGACATTATGGACCCATTGTGAGTTACATTTCGTATCTAATTGCTGATTGATTGTTAACTGGTCCGGTCAACAACGTGGTTTTGGATTTTCAACCAGTACAACCACCACAGCCGTCGTGGCCACATCAACCCAGCCCCCTTCGACGACATCTCCTACTAATGCACTAGAACCACCTCAAGTTGCACCACCAGCACCTTCGACGACATCTCCTACTAATGCACTAGAACCACCTCAAGTTGCACCACCAGCACAAGAAAAGCCCACTCGGCCAAAGCCTCGCCCACGTCGAACACAACCGGCACCCTTGAGACAGAAAACGGGGGAAGAGCATGTACAAGCCAACACAAATATCCCATCGGAGCCTACAAGCACCTCATCTACTTCACTGGACCCTGCCGCTGCCGCTGCCACCCCCAACTTGCTCAATTCAACCTCTGGAAACCTAGTGGATCTCCCAATCCGTCCAAGCACAACTCAACCCAACATTGCAGCTCCAGATAACCCCAGTTCTTCCCCAATCAACTCCTCCACTCCTCCAAATACCAGCTCGACTAATGCGGATAGATGTTGTACTGCTGAAGGTGATTTAGGCTCTGGAGGTGTCAATGGCCCCAATGACGAAGCTTTGGGCACATCTCGCCCTCCCTCTGAGCCTGATCTGTCTGCCGCTAGGCCAACAAAGAGGGCTAAGTTGGATGGCACATCCCGGCCAAATCCACGAGCACTCAAGTAAGTCAAGCCTGCCTTCACAAGTAGATATCATTGTTACTCACTTTTATGGTGCTTAGGTGTGCAAGCGCGTTTGGACAGCAACCCACCAGGAGGGCACCAAAGACGAGTTTGAGGACTTTTTTGCATCACTGACACCCGAAATAATTACGGTATGCCATTTCCAAGGAATCAGTGCCCCAAGTTCACTCCAATCGTACAGGAAATCGAGAAGGAGGACAACAGAAATAAGGCTGCACGCCCTGCACCTACAGTAAGTCCAACTTTGATCTACATCGTGCCATTGAATGACTCCGTCACACAGAAGAGATCCACGCATCGCAGGTGATTCAGTCTGTTCACAATGTGCAGGTGAGCTTTTTCTGCTTATTTCTACGATTTTGTTCTATATTGACTTGGCCTTCGTGGCATCTATATCAACCAGAATTGCTCGAAATAGAATAGCTATAGTATACAACAAAATGTACCATAATTCGAAATAATATATCGCCTTTCTATTTCTCTTCATTTTGGATCATTCTCAAGTGCTACCCCCATCTATTTCCACGAGTTTTTCGGCATTGATCCCATAGATATCTAAAATATATCACAAAATCGACGACAGTAGCTATTTTCGTGCAAATATCTATTTCTGTATTTGATTCTACATTACAGGCGAAGAAATAGCTCTAAACGTGCAGAAAATTTTTGATAATAGGACGACTTCTGAGTGGGAATGATTGATTATTTAACACCTCTAATTACTCATCGCAGAGTCACACCAGGAAAACCAAGGATACGACGAAACGTCGAACTGAATTGTATGACTTATCGCCCCTCGTACGCCTTTACTAAGAAGAACCAGCTGACACTGATCAGCTGTCGTGGACAAACGGCCAGACCACCTCTTCATCACCCTGGGCCTCACCAGTCTTGCTCTTCTCGCCCGAGCTACCAGGATCAGGAGCCCCAGAAGCGTCAGCACTACGACCGCGGCTGACGACACCCAACACCTGATACTCCTTTCCCATACCCGTGCGGTCGACCAACCTATTCGCGA
>KB722743.1:1052679-1065570 GCA_000349905.1 Volvariella volvacea V23 | reverse complement strand
CCCCTCGGTGCCGGGCTGTGTCTGTGCATTGGGTTGATTAGGTGCGTCTGAGGGTGCGTGATCCGAGGGTTGAGATGCGTTGGGGGTTGGCTGATTTGAGGCAATCAGCACTTCATGCCAGCCTTGTTGGCCTTTCTGTGGGAGTAAAGAGGAGCTAAGTAATGAATGATCGAATGCTAGGCTATACTCACTTGAAGGAGGTGGAATGGAAGTGCATCGAAAAATTCGTGTGCGACTAACAGGGTATAGAGGTCTGGAGACGAGGGAATTTCATCCATATGATCGTACCAACCTAGTTCAAGCCCTAGTTTTGTAGCGATAGGCTCAAGCTTCGTGCGTTGGACTTCTCGCAATGTTTGACTGGTTTCGATCAAATGGACGCGTTTTAGTTGACCTTTGGTAGCCGAGAGCTATGAAAAGACCTAGACGCAGCGGATTGTGTCAAAGAAGACACATACACAGCGTCGATACAGAACTCACTCGAAGGATGTCCTCCATAAGCGTTCCTCTTCCTGGACCAAGTTCCACCAGACGTATGCCAGAAGGTGAACCCGCATTCAACCATTGAGAAATCAGCCAAATGCCGACAAGCTAGACTAACGGCTCGTTACCCTCCGAGATCACGGCCAGACACACAGGAAAGAATACATACTTCTCCGAAAACTTGACTGATTTCAGGACTAGTGATGAAATCCCCTTTGGATCCAAATACTGGGTTCGAGCTACTCATATAGTAGCCATGGACTGGATGCGAAAGGCAAAGGTTCATATAGGTTGAAAAGGGTATAGGTCCTGTTGCCTGCAAGGTATATTAGACTAAATACTGTATGGCACAGTCGCGTACACCTTGATTCCGTCAAGCAACAGTTTTTCAACCTTTGTTGTCTTGACGTCCCCTTCATGTGTCGTGTGCCCTCTCAAATGAGAGAAAATACGCGCTGTGTGACCACGCTGACGCCCAAAATGACTGAACGATTGTCGAAGACACACTGGGTTTGCGATTCGTGCAACTTGTCGAAGCATTACTTGCCAAGATGCGTCGCGGTGTAGAAAATAAACATGTACAAAGTACATATCACGTGCTATTGCCCGGACCGCCCACCCATGTGCTTGGGTCGTTTACCAGGCTATCGTCTTCGTGCATTCTTATGCTGACTAGGGCAGGCAAGCGAAGCGGCCCAATTGCGGTCAATATTCTACCAGAATTTATACAGGAACTCAATGCCACCACTCCTGAGGAATCTGTTGACGGCTTGGTAGTGCTGCTTCTGGCTGCGCTGTGGCCAACAGCGTGGAGCCAGCAAGTCTCCAGCTCACAAGATCAATTACTCTATTATCTTTGTATGTAATGTACATTTGAACACAGCCAGTTTGCTTTACTTCGGTTTGTTTCTCTGAGCCCCCAGGAAGCATGGGCTCAGTCAGCCTTGCCCAGCTGTATCTTGTTAGTCGTCGCTGGTCCTTTTGGTCCGCTTTGTTCGCAACTGCGGCAATGGTTTTGGGCGAGTCCCGTGGGTCTTGAGGTGCTGTAGGATAAACACATAATCAGCTTAGAGTATGAATATTACAAGCAACATGACTCAACGTTCTGAAGTTCCTCACGACTTCCAAATTCGCGGCCACAGCCTACACAGATGTGATGATAACGGGATTTTTCATAGTGTTGCTTCAAACCATGGGCGTTTACAAAGGTCTTGCGGCAACGGCCACACCAGAGGTGGTTTTGTTCGTTGTGGTTATCCAGTTCGTCGTTGTCGTCGAAATGGATATCACAGTATTGGCAGTAGATGTGACGAGGGTTTTGGACGTAGTGCTCCTTCAGAATTTGCCAGCTGGAATACTTTTTGTTGCACTGATAGCATACGGCGTCGGAGGGGTCTGGCGTGTGTTGGTCTAGATCAGAGGAGCATTGGTCGTAATGTTGGCCATCTGTCATAGTTATCAAGAGTTGGGACTGGGTGTCTGTGAAGATGGTGTTGGATTGAGAGGAAAGGTCGACTTAAATCCTTGCCTAGTGGATGAAAAGGGTCACTCGCAGTCAAGTAAATCAAGCACTGCGATACGTGCCACCGTAGGATCGCGAGTCTGCGCCATAGGGCCTAACTGGGGTTACTATTACTTCGCCAGAGTTCGAAGACGAAACACTATTTCTTGGATAACTGAGCAACGGTTTGCTATTTGATTGTAGTAGGTCAACGAAACAAACCAACGATGGAGTCATCAACTAGAATCACGCCACAGGGATGCGCAACTGAGCGTAGCAAGCAGTTGAGAAGGCATTTCCTCGATGTTAACGGGACTCGTCCCTAAAGAACCTTAGACGTATCCAGATATAGTATTGAGAGTGGTCTACACAAACGATCAATCAGGTGAGTCGTTCGATATTTGAAAATCCAGAGGTGTGGTCTATCCAAAGGTACGGGTAGGAATAGTGGTATGTGGTGCTAACCTAGTGGCTAAACAGCACTATATCTCGAGCCCACCAGGTTAGCCAAAGCTCTTCCAACGTCATGTAAACATCACCAGAGTCTGCAATAACAACTCAAGCTGTAGAGTTATTTGAAAGCGTATGATATGCATTCATATGTGCTCTGTGCGGACGAGACGTCAGCTTCATGCCTGGATATGTATTCGGAGACTTACGTGTGGCTCTCAGTTGTTTCCTTCTGTATCATACCCTTCAGCAGAAAGGGAGCGTGTCCCTTAATCTCTTCAACAATCTTTGTTCTTTCAATTCCGCCAGCCCCTAGATAGGCACTCAGGGAAGGGTCTGCGTTTGACTTTCTGTGGACCTAGGTCTTCAACCTGCAGGCCTTAATGCAGTTCTTACCAATATGTAGCTCATCGTACTGCACTTATTTGACACCTAGAAATGCACAGAATCGATATAGGGAAGGGACAAAACCTGTGGTCCGCCCTTCGTATTTCCCCCAAGTTCTCCATTCGCTCATCCAACAATCTCTCAAGTTCGCACTACCCTCTTGCACTAAAATGATCGCATTCTTCCTATTCCCTCTCCATTACTCAAACTTTCAACAAGTTGAAAACCAAAAAAGCAATATTTTTCGATGGGATGGGTCAACTTTATGAGCCCCGTAGACTGATACAAGGTCGTCCAGGTCTACATTAAGATAGTCTATGTCTGGATCTTCGAAGGCGATGTCGTAGGCTGTGGATGGGAATGCCTTGGGATCACCATCAGCAGACGATTAAAGGTCAGCACATGTTTTAGCTCTAACAACCGAGACTGATACAAAGGATGGAGTCCATGTGCCGGCACAGATACCTATGAACTCATGATCCAAGATAGTCCGTGATGGAAGATTCAATGAAGCAAAAACACACCTTACTCACAGCTAGCCTCTCTGGTTTCCCCAACAGAGGAGTAAAGCCCTTTAGGTCGATCGGGAACTCAAACTCAGTGAATGCCAAGAGCCATTCAAGAGTGTTGATCCAACCTTTGACACCAACAATTTATGAAGGACTTGTAAGCATCGGGGTTCAGAGGTGTTTTAGTCGTGCGTCAGTCGAATATCTGTGTCTTCCACCCTCAACAGGTGGAGTTTGTGTCTATGCGTGTTGATTATCTCAGGATGACCCGTGACTATGTCCTGGCCATCGTTTTTGGCGTCCTCTGGGCGACTGTTCCTGGACATAGAAAGACCTAATCCACTACCCCGAGGAGCTCTTGATACCAACTCGTCCTCCTTAATTTCTGTTGGAGGTAAACTTCTCAACCCTATAAATAGATACCGAATTTTAGGCACGAAATGCGATGCTGATGGCATTATTCTGATTCAAGTTAGTTCCGCACTTGAAGACAGATGGGATGCGATCTGGAGTCTTTACTGGCAATACTTGAATCTCACCTCTTGTCCTTGTCACCTTCCAGTTTAGCACCGAGCTGTCGCAAAATCCGTAACCGAATGACAAATTCAATCGATTGCCACGCTTGCTTTATAAGTCATGTAATCTCGAGACAACTGATGGCATCTCCTTGGAACCATGGGTAGAGATTTCACCATCTACTCGCTATCCATGCAAGCTAAGAGGACAAAATGCTTCCATATCTCAGAAGGAAAGATGGAGAGGGCATTGAGGCCATTCGCTGACATAATTTAGGTAAATGGACATTGGAGCTTGAGATTTTGAAACAGTCATATAGTGTAGGGGCCCTATACTAGACAGGGTTTGAAAAATGAAAAGGGTGTGAACTCGAACTACTTATTCAGGCTCCTTGCACCCTCTTTGTCACTCAAAATCTCCCTTCTGCCACTCCTCAACCCAAAGATCCAAATCGCTATTCTGTTCAAGGTTAAGGACCAACAGCTTTTGGTGGGATTAATCAACTCAAAGACGCCATTAAACAACACTTGCAAGTACGAGTTTTGTGAAGCCTCAGCAGCGACATCACAGATTACAGCTGGAAATCTGTTGTTATTGCTTAACTATGAGGGACGATGGGGTCAGGGAGAGAACAAAATAGCAGTGAGAAATTTGTCCAGGTGACCAGTGTAGGCGAAGGAATGTACATTAAGATTCAAGCTTGGTGAAGATATATGTACCCTTTCCAGATTTGGTGTATGGATCTTCCAAAATGACAAAAGGTTTTCCATCCATATTTTCTGGAGACACATAGCGTCAATCCATTTTCCCGCCATTCGGAGTGTCCGGAGGGAGGACCAAAGAGGTGTCCTACCTGTTGGCTCTTCTTCATCAGCAGAAGGTGTTCCAGGCGGTATCAATGGTGGTTGTGGTGAAAAGACGGGATTATGAGTAATAAAATCCCCCCAAGATACGCTGCTTTTCGAATAGACAGCTAATCCCTCTAACCTCTTCAACGGCGGGATGAAATCCTTCAAATCAATGAGAAGCTTAAACCCAACAAAAAGTGAGAGCGACTCAAGATTTTCAGAGCAAAATGGTGAAGACAACAACTCATGGAGGGTCTCTAGGCATTGAGATTCAACAGTCGCATATTCGTCTCAAATGTGAAATGGGAGGTTACTTGTAGTGGTCCGTAGCTGAGTAGAGGTCATCATTGAACCCATATAACCAAAATCCCACAATAACCACTGAGCGTCATCTTCTAACTCTGCCTTGATGATTTTTGCCTCGATGTCATCCGTTTCCGCATTGTTGTTCTCCTCTGTTTTCTTGTCGTTGCCGAAACTCCTGCAGTGGGTATCTTCAGCTCCAGCTTTGGGTTCGTCTTTATCCCCTGAAATTATACTTGAAGAACCAGATTCAGGTTCAGACTCAGGATATTCGCAATCTTGCTCTCCTTGCTCCGAATCGACATAGTCTTCATCATCATCATCATCATCGCTCCCTTCCAAATCCAAAAAGAGATCCTCCAAACCCACAAATAAATATTTGATCTTGAACATCGATGCAACGGGCGATATCGATGGGACTTCTTGATCATTTTGCAAAGCGCATAATTTGGCAACGAATCGCATTAGATGCCTTGCTCGTTTGAGAGCCACAGAATGATATCTCGAAGATTTCGATAAGGCGTAGCATTGCCTAGACACTCTGGATAATGACCATCCCATATATTCGCCATCCGTACATGCCCAGGAAAAAATGTGTTCTCATACTTCTCCTGGGAAGATGTCAAGCATATCTGTTACGTCTTGGGGAGGCATCTGCGTTAATCTATGAGGTTTGATATGATTCGTTGTCGTTGGAACCTACGGGCAAACAGTGGACGAACCTGAGTGGCTCAGCCAGCTGGGGAGAGCGCCCAAGATTAGGTCACGTATTCATCTTATCAGATACTATGTCCTGTAGTTTAGGGTTATAGTATCATAACAGCAATAAAAAAACTCACAACCAATATCACAACCAGTAGGACAACTTATTGAGCAGAAGCTGATGGGATATTGGATTGATGATACCCCCGCCATCTACACAAGCGAGAATAATACACCTTGCTCCCTCAACGAATCCTGTCTACAAAATCTTTGGTCCTGTGTGGCAGTGGCTTAGAATCCTAATCTCCCGCTCTTTGCATTTACTCAGAGGTGCCCACGTATTGATACAACTATCATCCCCACTCCAATCCTCAAGTGCACCCATGACATCTTCCTGATCCGAGCTTGCTCTCAAATTCTGAGCTCAAGCTCGATCTCACTATCATATACGTACAGAATAGAACAATGCATCTTGAGATCTGCTCCACCCGCGGATCTTGCCTACAGGATCTTGAGTCCTACAAGGCTGATCTCTAGGTCTCCGATCTCCCACCCTTTGTATCTAGTACAGGGTGTCCACTCCCCGTTCCAACTGTCATCCCCACCCCAATCCCCAGATTCACCCATAACCTCCTCCCAATCCTCCAGCCAATAATACAAATATTGCCATCTTCGTGCTTCGAGAATTAAGATCCTTTTATGAGATCGATCAACAGTATGATACCCAGAACTCTTGTCAGAAGCACTCGTGCCCAAGAGCATCTTCGCATCAGGTGCGTCAACTACGATGTCAAAGACCTTTGAAGGGAACTGGTTGAGATCAAGGATCTATAAATGATATAGTAAGAAGATCGTGAAAGTTTTAATTGACCAAGGAGTACATACATCATTGAGATGAGCAGGATAGGGGCGTGGAAGAGGTGTACGTATCCTCTCGAGTTGAGGTGCATGATCCTGTAAAAACCGGAGGAGCCGATTTATCCATACTGGCTTGGCACCTATAAGGTCAACCCAATCTCCCAAGATTCGGAGTGTTCGAAGGGAAGGGTAAAACGGAGTCGGTTTCGTTCCAGTTGTGGCCTGTGTAGTGGGCGCCAATGGCGTGGTGCTGATGAAATCGCCCCAAGATATCCTGCCTTCCAAATACACGGCCAACACCTCCAGCTTCTTCAAGGGCGGGATAAAATCTCCTAAATCAATGGGATGCTTAAACTGAGCAAAAACTACAAGCGACTCGAGACCAAGACAAGAAGGTGAATACAACAATTCATGAAGGAATTGCGAGCATTGAGATTCAGCAATTTCGTATTCATCCATAACATCAGGTTGGGCCACAATAAAGATGGGTGGGTGCTTGTCAGCGTCCTTCAAGCGTAGCCACTCTAGGTCAGCTTGGATATCTGCTGCTACAACTTCTGGATCGTCTTCATCCTCTTCGCTTTCTCCAGACTCGGAATCAGGGTATTCCAACAGCCATCGTTCGCCTTCTTGAGAACCTAGATAGATATAATCTTCGTCCTCATCATCATCCTCGGGCTCTTCTCCGAGATCGAGAAACAAGTCTCGAAGCCCAACAAATAGATGCCGAATTTTTGGTATAATAACTTGGTGTTTTGACGACAATATCGCTGCAGCACCTTCTAGCTCTACCAAATGTCCCTTGTCGCGATCTTGGTTAAAGTCGCGTAACCTGACAACGAACGATACCAGCTGTCTTGCTCGTTTAAGAGCCACAGAATGGTATCTTGACGATTGGGATAGCACATAGCACTGTTTGGAAACCATGGACAGTGAGCGGCCTGTATAACCACCATCCATGCACGCGAACAAGAAAATCCGTTCCCATACTTCTGGGGGTAGGGTATCGAGAGCGGTTGGTGCACTTTGGGTGGGAGAGGGCACATCCAAGTTAGACATGGCGGTTAAGACAGAACGTGGTTGAAGTGGTTGTGGATGCAATGGACACGAGTCACATGACGCGTCCAGGTGTGTGACGGACGCGTCGTCAACCATAACGCGTAACGGACCGGCACGTGATGCTCAAAGCCGGAAGCATTGCATGGAGCGACGTCGGAGTGTGGATAGTGCTGGATACTGGCGTGCTATGAACCGTCCACCTTGCCGCACACCATCATGATGGAACGAGATTGGAACACGAAGGGTATCGTAGTATGACGCCCATATTGCGGGCACCGAATTGAAGCTTTTATCTTATCTGATACCAACTCTTGCCTAAAGCTGGATTTCACACCCGAATCAGTTTTACAAACGATTTTTCCCATTTGTATTGGCATAGTATTATCTATATGGTACAACACCGAAAAACCCAAAATGTGACGTCAATTGTCACTAGCACCGCATGCCTAGCATACGAATGCGTTTGAGAGTAACGAAAGGAGAAGAGCAGGGGGATAGGGAAAATGTAATGGTACATGCACATGCACATGTTCTAGACACGAATTCAAAAATCCAATCGTGAGATGGATAGTACAATGAGACGAGAGATGGAGAATATAAGGACGAATAATGAAATGCAGCGTGCAAATGTCAAAAAGGCGTAATGGTTGGGGGGTTGTGACGCAGTACAACGGAGAAGGTGAAGAGTCGAAGTGTGAACATTGAAGATCGAAGGATGGATAGTATATCCCATAATTCATGTAAAGGAGAAACGGAGAGAAAGTACAACAGAGGAACAAGGATGGCTGCTTTTTGCGGTTTGGACGGTAGGAAGGTGGAACGCGGGAAGGAGGAAGAAGGTGATGCGATGCGTTGTGATGAGATACGGAATGCAGATGTATCCGTGATATTTATCTTGGGATGGAGATGGAGATGCGGTATGATGCAATGATGATAATAACGATGCTTGCGGGTTGGAATGAGCTGGTATGACTGGGAGGGTTTGGAATGCAAACCGGGAAGTAGAATGGACGAGATACTTCCTGGCCCTTGGTGCTTGTTTTGTTTTCGGGATGTCCCTTTCATCTAATGTATAACGCGCGACTGTAATGAAGGTTCTTGTGTCCAGTACGGATATGGATGTAGGCGTGGGTATAATGGTAAGAGGTGGTATCTCGATGAATTCCGGCAGCGGGCGGGTATAGCGTACGACCGTGGCTGTGTGGCCAAGACGGAGAAGAGGCATCTTAATACCCGTAATGGATCCTATTAGAGAGGAGAGCGTCATCAGCAACTCGGATCCCAAGTGAAAACTAAAAGAAGGCAGACCCACCCTTTCGCCGTCGTCGAGATCGGCAAGAAGTCCAACCTCCCACTAGCCACGAAATCCTTCAAAACCTTGAACCAATCTTCTCTAGTATCCCAGGTGATCTTTGCAGGGGGATCTACTTCGACGGGCATAACTTGGCTTATGCCGTGACACTGCAGAACGACGATAAGTGTTCCGATTCCGCCGTTTTGCCTGCATCTCTCTTCTCGACGCTGGATATCGGCATTTACGAGGGGATCGGAGACGTAAGATCTTGGGACGATGCGGGTATTGACGATTGAGAATCTGGATAAGACAATTGATTAGGTTTTTGCATTGGAATATTAGCGATAGAGCTCACTTTCTATGAGCATCGGAGTGATTCCCTCCGTAGCTCAACTCAATCAACAGCGCGTTTTGTCTAATGTTCGCTGGAACCTTCTTCAATTGCAGAGCTTGGAATCCGGCCCATCCCAATAGTTGAGTGTAAGCCGAGGTGAATTTTCGGAGATTCTTGGCCAGGTTCTCGTCTGCGCATCCGGCGGATGAGGAAAGCTGTGTTGCGGTGTGCTGGCAGATTGCCTTGTGGGCTGGCCAGTGGTTCTTTTGGCAATCAGGAGACTGGAGGAGATTGCGCGTCAGCGACTTCGGGTGGTGGGAGGGGAAGGGCGAGTGTTACGTACGCAGTATTGGGTGGTTAACTGTTCGAGGTCCGACGAGCGCAAGGTACAACAAATGATGCAATGAGCTATTGCTCCCACTCGAGACGCGACACAATGAACAGGAACTTACACAACCTCCACACAATCTAAACTTGGTGTTGGGAGTTTCTGCGGCTCCACAAGTATCGCAGATTCTATATCCCCTAGTCTTGTGCGCGTGGGCAGGGGCGGTGTAGTAGTTGGCTGCGGCGGGTTGAGAATAGCAAGCAGTTGCCATTTCGTTTTCGTCTTCCCAAATATTAAGGGTAGGGATGGTGGGGTCTGGATGAGCTATGAGGGAGGATACCGTGATTGGGTTTTGGGATTAGAGTGGAGGGGAGGGCTGAGTGTGCGTTTGCGAACTCGTAAAGGCAGATGGAAGAACGAAGTATGTAGAAGTCGCTGTAATCCTACAGAGGCTCTGGGGAAAGGAAGGAGGATGGAGGAGGTCATCAATTATATATACTAAGACAATAGTGCGCCTATCGAGTTCCATAGGCTCGTACGCATCTGCATATCTGTGTGGGGAAGTGAAAGCAATTCAATTCAAAGGACGAATCACAGCACGGCTAGCAAAACAAAAACCAAGCGGAGGAATGAAACAAAAAGGATGGAGAGGCAAATTGCGTGGTCTGTGGGGTATGCGTGTACATGTGTGGTCATCCTGTAATCCAAGATACCTCGAATTTCTTTTGTTGGATCCATATATGGATACAGTGTGATCACATTCGAGGGAGGGTAGCCGGACTTTCAGGGGGTTAGAGAGCATAGGTGAGATATCAGATCCAAGGGTCCGAAAGAGGGGCGCGAAGCTTACAACGATGATGTGATGGGTTATGGAGAACAAAAACGGACGGAGGAAGGGTCCGCACCTTTTGGGTAAACGGCCCATTCTGTCCTTTTTGTCTTTGTGGGCGCATCATCGCGGGGGTTGTAGAAAATATAGGAGCGTCTGATTGACCTGAGGCGCGTACCGATGCGGTCGTGCAAGCGTGCCCTTTGGCGAGCCCATGCGCACACGCAACAAAGATCAAAGACTCATACTTGACCAATTACATTCGTTATATGAATTCTGGGGTTTGAATAAGACAAAGGAGTCATGTTCAGGGCTGAACATGCTATGACGAGTATATGGAGATAACTGGAGAGAAGGCCGCTCTGCAGATGATGTGCAGAGGTCCAAGTGACCGACAACGCTCTCGAGTTGACCACCTCATGGCATCAGAGGACAAAAAGCCCTCTTTCTCACGAGCTGGCTAGCCTACCAAATCAGGTAACTCCACCTCTGGCCTTTAACAATAACACTCACCACGACCCACAACTTTGTTCAAAGACAAAAGACTCGAGTCGCGCGAGAACGAAGGACGTCCCCTACTTTTTCTACCCTTCGAATTTAGGCTTTCTATATCTAGATGCCGTCGCTTAATGTGAAAAGTTGGGAGAATACAATTGAACTTTGCGTCAGACTTTTCGATAAGTGGACCCTTGGGGGAAGTACGAAGTTCTCCCCTGCATGACTGAGGGTGAGATAGGCATCGCTTATTATTTTCATTTTTTTGCCCTTGATAAAACGTCTATCTTCAGAACTTAGCTCGAGAAAGTTGATCCCAGGGGCTGGTTTTACGACCATGTCGTACATTTGCTGATTGTGTGGTGAGATTGTAAGTTTTCTCTACTAAGTACCGAATCGGCTTGACTTTTTGTTACCGTAAGACACAATAACCTCTCCAGGGTTGTCCGTACAATCTCTTTCCAGCTAGCCAAAGGCAGGTAAGTAACCGAGTGCAAAAAATGGACAAGTTTCAAGGGTTACCGATGGTGATCGATGATCCGCAAGCCTCTCTGGGTCTAGCACCACTTGGGCATGGTAGCGCCCACTTTGAGTAAATTTACGAGTTATCCATTTTGGTCTTTAGTTTCTGATCTTCGCTTTCACGGTCACCAAGTGCATCAAACGACAGCATGTGTGGAATAATCACGCCAATGCGGCAATAGGTTGCAGTACTGTAATTGCTGCCGTCTGCTGGTACGCCCACAAGTACGCCCACAAGTGTACACGCGCCCACAGTGGCAATACCTTCAATTGAACGAATACCGCCGGTGAGGCGACTGAAAGTGGGCCTATCATGATCATTGATTGGACCCACATCTCTAATGCTCCTTGAGTAGGTACGCCATGTTCATACGACTTCAACGTAAGATCGCTGTTACCCGGAGCTCCTATGACCTAAAATGGGCGATTCATGCTGTACAGATCCTATACGTACGTAGTATTTTGATTCTTGATTCTATGCGGGTATTCGTTCTGTAAACTTCACATTGCCATATAGTAAGCGACACAAACTAGAACCTTCATGCAGGAGCCACAGTTGATGCATCACATCATGTACGTAGTGGGTACACGGCTTGGAATACCGAAATGGTAGCTACAATACCTGCCGCACTTGCGACGATAAACCTTTACGCCTGCAATGGCCTTGGGGTTTCCTTAGCTGCTCGGTGGATATGATCAGACTAGTGCCAGGTGGTCAACCGTCGTGGTGAGTGTCACACCACGCAGTGCATTGCAGGCACCTCACCGCTTTCTTTGTAGGGCTGGACTTCAGGCCGCCGTTGTAGTATCAGAACGTTGCAAACAAATAGCGCAGTTACTGTACATTGAATGCAAGGCGTCAGCAAGCAATCAACGAAGGGTAGTAGTATTTGCCGTGACGATATACACACCATCAAAAATCTGCCCGTGAGTAATTCATCTGACTTTGATCTTATCGTCAACTGCTACGGCTGTGAGTATGATGTATATCCACAGCACTCGGTAAAATCGAGATTCGCCATCAGATAGCTACAAACGTTGGCATAACCACTGCTTGCGTGCAGTGGAGGAAAGAATCTGGAAGCAAGTCTGTTGCGAATAGTGACGCCAAATGCCGGTATCAGAGAATAACAGGGTAACGGGGAACAATTCGATTCAGAGGGCCTAGGTATAGACATATTGGAACAGGGCAGGGAATGCACATCGGGTTAGTAGATAACAGGTAGGCCTAGAGTTGAGAGGTTACGCTTATATATGTGGAATAAAATTAGACCACTCGATGTTATGGTACGCAGGGTCCGGGAGATCGCGAAGAGCGAAAAAGGCGAGGAAAAGGATGGTTACGCGTGCTGCGATATACAACGGGGATCCAACGTGCACAACTAAAAACCACAATACGCGATGGATGAGGGGATCAGAGTCCGCTGTTTCCCACCACTCTATTTGCAGTGGCCATGAGACTACAATAACGGC
>KB722743.1:1022326-1038437 GCA_000349905.1 Volvariella volvacea V23 | reverse complement strand
GTCGTGAGGACACTTTGGAGGCTTAAGGCCTCCAAACATAAAAATCCAAAAAAAATCTCAGTTCGTATGGAGGTGTGAAGCACCGACTCAGCAGGGGTTTGGGGGGTGCAACCCCCAATAAGCTGTGGACCCAGACGCAGGTATGGGTCCTAAGCTTGTAAAAAAAGTGCAGTCAAGGGCATCTGTGTTGCTTATGTAATATTATGTAATATCGCGTCTGCAGCCTGCGACGCACCCTCAACTTGATATCTCCACCATGGCGGGTGCAACTTTCAGCGATAAAAAAAACTCGCTGGACATGGTTCCCTACTTTGCTCAAAACTTTCCTAAATTTCGTTACGCTCATCAGGGTAGGGATGTAAACGGGGAAATACCAAATATTACGATAAGTGTCCCTGCACAATCCAACCAAGTCATCACTCAAGAAAGGAGCCACATTACGTCTAGCAAGGGGGAATGGCCTAAATATCGTCCAATGTCGACCATCTTAACTCGAATATCCCTGGACCTTTCCTCAGCCTTAGATTCGGGTGTTCTCGTCTTCGTCGAAAATTCCAGACACACGATAGCGGTACAGGTAGAGAGCTCAATGGAGAAGCCCGATCTGGTCGCGTTTTTTGCGCCTCGCAGCTTAGCATCCAAGATTGCGAATTCCACCCTCTCCCAAGCGGAGCAACAATCATTGCACATCCCTCCAGCTCATCAACTGGTGTCTGTGGTCGAGATGAAGGTTAAAGATAATCCGGAGTCTCAATGTCTTCGCTACCTTTATGTCCTTTCGCGCCATAGACCCGCCTCTTACATGCAATACGGTTTAATCGCCAACAAAATCTGGTTTCGGCTTATCTGCCTTGGCCTCGATCGGCAAGTGGCCTGGCCTCAGGTGCGCTGGAACGACAAGGACTACATCAAACATCTCTATCATTACACCAAACTTATTCTCGATGAAGCAAAATTACGTTACCCTCCAGAAGTCCCTAGGCTCATCAAGATTATTCAGGTAGAACGACGACAGCTCGCGTACTATACAATCCGCCTAGGAGAGAAGGAATTCGTGCTCCTACCAATTTCTACGGGTTGGGGTAATGGACGCAAGCCTTTCGTGGCTTTGGCTTCTGATGGCACAAGCAACAAGACTACGCGTGTATTCAAAATGGCTTGGTATAAGAAGAATCAGTTAGGTAGAGAGTCCACAATCCTCAAGAAACTAGAGGGCATGCCCGGGGTGGTGCAGATTGATAGAGAATTGTCAGTCGATGTCATCGAAGCGCAAGGACAAGACGATGAGCATCGAACACGGAGTTTGCTTGCCATGAAGACGATGGGTTCCCCTCTCGGCTCGTGCGGGAGTGTTCTGGAGTTTTTAGAAACTATGTTTGACCTTCTTGAAGGTAAAGACTTATGAAATCTTCCAGGGAATGCTTCTCCATCGGATAAAAACATAGTGCTTCGGTTCCTGGTTCAGGAAAAGGAGATCTTGCACCGTGATGTGAGTTGGATGAATGTCCTCATCACCCCAAAGGATTGTGGCACGGGCGAGGCACCCAAAATATTGGACACTGCACCCACACAAGATAAGGTTACAGCCGGCTGTGTTCCGCACAAGTATCGTTTTATGTCTGATGTCCTTGATGAACCTCAGTAAGTCGATACCAACTTCCTACCAGACTTCTCATCCCCTTCAGGCGCCAAGTTCGGACCTTATTAACCGACTTTGATCATGCAATCGATCTAAGCGATGGTAATAAAGACGATCTGAAGGATGCAACTGTAAGCATAAGTCCTCAGCCTTTCTCTTCATTCATATAGGTTGGTGCAGGGTACGCCAATGTTTATGGCACATGACGTGATAAAACCTCGATCCCTTTTCGATATGATGCCCCTTCCTAAGAAAGAGCGATTAAGAATCTGCGCAGCGCTTGCTCGTCGTCCTGCTTACTATTCTGACAGCGCCGAACAAGCCGCCTGGGACGAATTTTACCAGAAGGATATTCAATCTCTGCCTTGGATCGCTGATCCTGATGCAGACGACCCCTTCCTCCCCCCGTTTCAGCACGGCGCCATGCACGACGCAGAGTCTGTATTCAATCTTTGTCTCTTGTTCTTTAACCGTTTTTGGCCACTCAATGAGACAGTGAAAGAATCAGAGATGAAAGGCCTGATGGAGGATAGAGGGCAAGTATTCCAAAGGCTTGCCAAAAAGCGGGTTACCCAGGTGGAATCACGCGCATATTACCGTCAAGAACTTCCGGAACACGGCTTTTACAATAGCAATAAGTTCCCCTCTTCGAGACACTCTGCACCATCAATAGCTACATATCTATCCCCTGGTACAATGTTGAAGGAACAGGGAGAGGACAGCCACATGAATTTCATCTACACGACTTCATGCAAAGGCTCCTCCTTCAAGAAATTCAGAGACTCCGCGAGAGTGGGGACCCTATCCGGTTGGAAGACAATCCACTTCCGGTCAAGGCAGAGACACAATACTCTGGAAATGAGTATACCAGCAATTCTCGACTCCTTCGAGCTAGTGTGAGTGCTCCGATGCGAACACTTCACCCAGCACTGATAGTGTGCGATAGTTAAAAGAGTCAGAAAGTGCAGGAACCCCTGTCAAGCGCCCGAGGAACGAGTCGGACGAGCAGGCGGATCCTGTTGTGAGTAAATTACAGCACAAAATATGTATCACTGACATCAATCACCCAGAAACGTCCAAAGCTTTCGGGGGATTCTGAATCCAACCAATCTATGAATGATGGTTCAGAGTCAAACAAGACCGATTCATGGGCAAGTCTGAATCATCAAGGTATCGCGCACTTGCTGACACCTGATCCAGGTACTTCCTGTGGCCCGCCCCCGCATCATAGCCATGCCTGAGGAACTAAGCAAACACTTTTCGGAGCAAGATTGGGCCAACTTTTGGCTGAAGAAACGGGAGAGACTTTGGTTTGTTGCCGACAAGCTGTATGAGTGATGGGTGATATATAAGACCAGCGGCGTACGCAGGATTGTAACATTTGTTTGTGAGACAATGACAATGACAATGTTCATACACGATGCATACACTATACAACAAAATTACCTAAATGAATAGCTCACATACTCTGAACGGACAGTGCAAGGCGATTGCCTCTGTACCACAGGACTTTCGCCTAGACAACCCCGATCCAGCCTCATCTCGAGGTCGCTTACCTCGGCGAGGTTCCTCTGGAGTCTTCATCACCCCTTCATTGAGCATCTGCATCCACTCGTGATGAACCTTCCAATACCAAGCATCCGAAGCGACGACGACCTCTTCAGTCAACTTACGGGCCCTGTTCTTGGCCCTCTCGGTCCGAGCAAGCAAAGTATCCTTCAATTCTTCGGCGGCTTTCGTAACGAGCCTCTCACCCTTGAATCTAAGCTCCTTTGCCCTGCCGCGAGCACGGTCGTTCCTATACTGGAGACGCTCTCGCAGAATTTGTGCCGTATCCTTCGATTGTTCAACAATGACCTTGCTCTGGCGACGGATGGTCTCCATGAGGTCATCGAGAGCATCGACAAGATCTTGGGAGTCTTCCTGAACTGATTTGACGATAGCCTTCATTTGAACGTCAACAGTCTCCTGGATGGTGTCTGCGATGCGAGCCCCAAGGCTAGTGATCTCCTTTGCAGGGGTGTTCAGAATACTAGCTGGGACCGACACTGGTTTGGCGCGTGAAATAGTGGATGGGGATTCCATCTGGACAACCGATAACGAGCTCGTTGGCGCCGAATGCACTATGACGTCCAAAGGCTCACGAATCGAGACTTCCCAACCAGCACAACTGGAAGTCTTGGCAGTGGCGGCAGAGAAAACAGTGGATTCTGTCTTCAGCGTCTTGGAGACTGTGATCGACAATGAAGTGACAGGAGAAGTAACTACGGCGGGAGGCGTGGCGGGGCTGAAAACTGAAACTGCGAAATCCTTCAAGGCTGAGCTTGACAATGCCATGTGATCATTGCTAATTGGGGTTGAATGATGGGCAATCGTTTGATTGGCAGAGGGTGGAAGTGTAAGAACCTCGGTCGGCTGTTGACGGACCGTCGGAGTTGGAGTCAATGTTGACGAACGGAATGACGCATTGGCAGCGAAGCCCATAATAAGGGAGACGGTGACAGCAATCCTATGAAAGGAATAAAATATCAAAATCACGAAATACAGGAACATAAAAGAAGCTTACAATGTGACGGCATTAACGGAAGAGATATGTTCTGTCAATGATTTCGGAGAGGCGCGGTGCCTTCTAACGCGAGAGATGATGTGGAATGCACGACGAGCACGTCCGATGTCAACTTCATCGATGGTCTCAATGAGTGGTGATTCAGCGCCTCGCCTCAAGTACAGGGTCTCGCCGAGTGAGGTGGAGAGCATCCTCCATTCAGCTTCCGCAACTTTGCGCCATTCATCGATAGGGGTTCCAGGAGGGGCAGACGCAAGGACGGGAAGATAGAATGTATGAGCAGGAAGATTAACGATATTAGATGGCAGATAAACGACAGCTAAAGAAGGTCGGCAGTAGTGGCCTATCATGGTAGGCTAAACGAATCATGGGAGTTATGACCATAAAAAGCAAGAAAGAGATGGAACGTACGACGTCCGATTGGATGATGGATTGTTCAGTCTTATCACGGATGAGGGCAGTATCCACCAGACTTGCATTCTGACTGATTTGACGCTCAAAATGGACATATCTATTGGGGCTGTCAGCTACCTGGGAAGTGCTGGTTACGATTCTCCCAGAGGGAGCGATCGCCTTGCTGACAAGCTCCTGGGCAAATTCCCATTTGTTCGCAGAGGATTGACCGTACAGAGTAATGACGAATTCAATGTTATAATCGTCAAGATCCGCTGTAGCCTCGTGATGCGGGATCCCAGACGTCGTAATCGAGCCTGAATCCTCAACCGCAGCAGACAAAGTCGGAGTCTCATCTTGGACTTCCACTTCGACGGTGGGCAATGGGTCAGGTTCGGGAGCCGGTTCAACGATATCTTCCTCCTTGACAGTCTCAAAAGACCTATTCAATTCGTCGCGGGAGCTAGTCAGGGGATCCGGGAAAGACAAGCGAAGATCGCGGATAGAGCTTTGAGCAGAAGATGAATGGGCGCTCAAGCGCGATGCGCTGAGAGTACCAATCAAGCTTTGATCAAGAGCCTCCTTGACACGGTCCTCATCAGGGTCATGTTCGACATGAGGAGCTGGTTCAGCTGTGAGGTCAGATTGGGGGGCGTCGACATCAACAGAATGAAGCTGCTCAGTGATGGCAGGACCCTCGACGGTGGTATCTTCAACGAGCCCCTCCCAAGCCTCTATTTCGCCGTCCCTCGAACTACCAAGACTGATTGATGACCTTCGTGAAGGCGGCGACGAATGGAGGCCCCGATCACTGACAGACTCGAGGTCCGAGTCGCGGCCGCTTGATATATCGAGCCAGTCAGAGTCGGAGAGACTGTCGACCTCAGATAAAGACGATGAGATGTATCCAGGAGAATGCAAGGGCGAGTAGGGCTGATTCATGTGGAAGTGGATGAGGCAGGGGGAATGGGTGAACACGCCTTAAGTAGTAACCCAGCCACTCGGCTCGTCACCCGATCACCTGGCCGTGACTCTGCCTAATCTTATCGGGCTGGGCTTGTCCCTCGGCTTATCGCACGAAAAGACACCCGTCTGCTCGACCTGGGCACCCGCATTCACCCTACAACTCCCGGCGCTGCTGGTATGCCTGCTCTACTCTCGGAGCTCCCAGAGGACATCTTACTTGCTATATGTCTGCACCTGCGGCCCACAGATTTGTTGAGCTTGAAGCAGGTTTGTCCTTGTATTTCCAACGTGCTCCTCGAGCCTCGTTCTAATCACAGAAACACGTAGACCTGTCGTGTCCTCCACGCATTTGGCTGTACCGACTATGTCTGGCATCGGATGCCTTTCCACCTACCCCTCAATCTTCCTCCCCATGGTGATATTATGAAACTTTCCGCCCATGAGCTGCGGGATGCTGTCGTCCGATCCCTCCGTTTGGAACACAATTGGGTTAAGCCGTCATCGATCGTCAGGCGGCTCACTAGAATTTTACACGGTGACATTATTTATCATATGCAGCTGATGGGTTCAGATTGGGTGGTTACACTGTCGCGCTCGTCTACACGGGCCAGAATTTCTGTATGGTGCTTGCTTGACCCTACGAATGCACATCGCACAACTTCGTTTGAGGTGCCATTGACGACGGCTAAGTTCTCGTCATCCATGTCACCTGGGAGGGGTGATAACGCCATCATTGCATTGATAGCAAGTGACTCCGTTGGCCGTGATGAGTATGTTGGAGCTGTTCCTGCACGAGGCCTTTCATTACTTAGCCCATTGCGCCCAGATTGCTGCAAGTTTACTCTGTACCACTTGCGCCCTCGGACGATGGATCCAATGCTTTAATTTCACCATTACCCCTGTATTCATTCTCAAGGGATAAGTTCAACGGGTCGTTTGTTGAGGTCCATGCTTGTGGTCACATGGTTGCCTGTGCGATTGCACAACTCTCCCTTCCTAACGCCCTGGTCCCAGCATACCGGGTCTGGATCTTTAACCTTGAAACAAAGGATGAGTGCTTTTTCGATCCGAAACTAACTTTTGTGAGTGAGTCACTATGCTTGCTGCGCCCTGTGTTTTGATGGGATACTCGTAGGAGTTGGAACCCCCACGTTTTCGGTTATTCCAGGATAGGGCGGCCTTCGTGGGCATACAGGGGAGAGACTTACTCTTCCATATTCACCTCCTTCCGGCATCACTCGTGCGTGAAGACTGCGGTGACGCGAATGGCATTAGTGCTGGGGAACTGTTGATGCAGTTCCAGATGAATCGGATACCAATAAATCCATTGTGGCAGCTGTCGACAGATGCGAGCTTAGCCACCCCAAAAGACCTGAACGCAGTGATATTTCATGCATTCTCGGATCAGCAGGGCTATGGGCAAAAGATTCGTATTCCACTGGCACGGTCCGGCGGTCCAAGGGAACAGTCACACGAGCAGTTGACAGTTCCCCATGTTCAGCAATTCCCTACCACGGGGAACGCCTCTGCAGAGATCATTTGTCTAGGAAGTTCCGGTCGTCGAGCTGTTTGGCTTGAACGCAATTGGGAGACAGATGAATACAGACTCGTGAAGGCGACGTTTGATGACGCCTATCCACGGGGCAAGGTGGATGCTCTCCTGCCTCGCCATCTTGCACTGCCATTCGAACCGCAAACGTGTCGGTCAATCGCATTCAATGAGGCTTCTGGACGGGTTTGCCTGGGACTTCACACGGGAGAATTGTATGTTCTGGACTTTTGAGTGCGACTCTGCTTTCGCAAAGTCCGCCGTTGGGTGCTGTGACCCTGTTCAGCGGGTGGGGTAGATTATTACATCATATTTGTACCTTTGCCACGTGGTCAATTAAAGGCAAGTTATCTGCGCGCGATATCGTGATCTTTTGTAAAGCCTTGCTCGACGAGTCATCAATTTGATAGTCCCTGGCCTTGTATTGCGGCCTCGACGTCTCCCTTCCCTTCTTCTTCAATTCTCCTTTCGTACATGGAACGCGAAATTGAACAAATTGCACAAGCAATTGCCATCGCTTCAGATCCTACACAGGCCGCCCTACACCAGCAAGCCCTCGCCTTTATTTCTACCGTCCAACAAAATGCCGCAACAGCATGGAGGCTAGCTATTACTCTCTTCGTCAACAGAAATCCGGACCAAACGCACAAGTACTCCCCAGAAGCTCGCTTCTTTGCGTTGAGGGTCTTGGATGAGTTCTTTGACAATCAGTGAGTTGTACAGCATCTCAATCACCCTTGAAACGCACGAATCCGCCCCGACTATCTTTCTGTGACTTCTTCATGGCCCATCAAACATTCATCACCACATCATCTTAACCACCGTGTTGTGACATCCTTGGGCCTCGCATGCTGACCCTTGCCACAGCTTCGAACCTTTAGACCCAGAATCATTCACCACCATACAGCAAGCGCTGATAAATTATATACAATCAGAATATGTGCGTGGATCAGCGGAGGCCGATGCAACCTGTGAGTTGCTAGGTCCTACTATCCTCGTTGACTCGAACGAACTAACACACCCGACAGTCCTACGAAACAAGTTTTCACATACCCTGACGCTGTTCTTTTTGTGCACTTATGTTGAGCAATGGCCATCTTTCTTCACGGACTTGTTCATTTTGATTCGCCCAGCCGAGCGCACGTCTCCCGCTGGCTTCAATCACCACATTTCGCTCCTCTTTTTCCATATCGTCCTCGAGATATCCGGGGAAGTCGCGGACCAGATGATAAAGTCTGCCCGCACCTTTACGCAAGCCAGACACCAGCGTGACGCACGTGTACGCGATGCGGTACGGGAACGCGACGCTTCGAGAATTAATGAAGCAGTGCTTACCATTGTGGTCGAGGCTTCGGAGAGGATGGAGGGTCTACAGAAGCAGGAGTTGACACTCGAAGGGAGGAAAGAACTCAACGCGACCATAGAGGTGGTGGATTGGGGCATTCGGACATTTGGTTCCTATGTTAGTAAGTAACTCTAAAGCCATAGTCAAATTAGGTTTGGCCCAACGTACCTGATTCTAGGTTGGATCGACATCAACCTCACCGTGACGCCGACTACTGTACCCTTGCTAATCAACTTGCTTGCCGACTCGTCACTCCCAATCCGTTTGGCCACCTCGGTTGCCCTTCTGCGAATTGTTGCAAAAGGACTTAAGGAACCACAGGATAAATTGCAGTTGCTCAAGGTCCTATCGTTAGGACAAGTGGTAGATGCACTGGAATCCAAGACACGTGCCGAACAGATTTCACGCGGATCCGATGTGGATGAAGGCGAAGAATCCTACAGGGAGGCGCTTGGTAAACTACTTAACGGGTATGGGCTTGAGCTAGCAAAACTGGCAGAGGTTAGTTCACTCATGCCAATGAAGACGATAACCCCTGACAGAAGCCTTGACAGGAGCCACAATCGGCCGAGATCAGGCAAGAGGCATCCAATTACCTCGTTCAAATTCAACCTGTCATGCTCCGTTTCATGAAGGATGAATATGACGATACGTGTAACACAGTTTTCCCTTTACTTCAACACGTTTTGGCTGGAGTAAGTCTCAGTCTAAACTATGGCTGGTCATATCGTGATTGTGTACGTATATGCAAATCAGTACAAGCGCCAACGTAAAACAGGAACACCAATCTCCACAGAAATGCGGACGTTCCTTACCTCCCTTCTTGAGGTTATACTAGTCAAGATGAAATGGGATGAAGAAGCAGATCCTGAAGATGCTGAAGACGACGATAATGCTGAATTTGACAAGCTACGGAAAGTAAGCTCTTCGTAGTTCTTGCAGGAATCATTGAGCCTGACTTCATGTTTATACAGGATTTGCGCGGATTTTTGGACTCAATCCTTGTCATTGACTCAGACCTCGTCGCAGAGGCTTTGCGCGTTCTGGCCCTCAACAGCATCTCTGCATATCGAAATGGGGTACCCTTGAAGTGGAACGACGCCGAACTTGGAGTCTACCTCGTCTATATCTTCGGTGACATCAATAAATGTAGGCATTATGCATGGCTACAATAGTTGCAACCTGTTGACTATTCATGCAGCGGGTGGCAAAGGTCGTACTGCCTTCTGTCAAGCTCCAGCAGTTATCGACAAAGAGAAACGAAAAGAGGTCGACTATTCAGAGTTCCCTCTCACGACGCTTGGGGAGATGCTATACGCGTCGGTGCAATCGGGCATCTACAACTACCCACATCGGGCCGTTTCCTTACAATTCTTCGAAACGGTTGTTCGGTATCCTGATTTCTTCAAGGTGCGCAAGGAATGCATACTCCCCGTCTTGGAAGCCATGATAGATAGACGGTCGGTTTCTCGCTCTCTGTTCAAACCGTGGGTCTGACTGTTTATAGGGGCCTTCACAACGAGAACTCCTCATACCGCTCGCGCATATTTTACCTATTTCACCGCTTCATCAAGGAAGCGAGGAACGATATCTTACCGGACATCAGCGTTACCATTCTGAGCAGCATCCACGATTTATTAGCGATTAACGTGCAACTGGTCGAGGTAGAAGACTCAGACCTAGATCCCCTCACAGAGGCCATCAAAAGTTCGGGTTTTGACGCCCAGCTGTATCTGTTCGAGACAACTGGAGTACTGTGTTCCCTCTTGTTTAAAATGCCCGAGCAGCAAAAAACGTTGCTGTTTGGCTTGGTGAGACCTCTTCTTAACGACCTTTCGGAAAGCTTTCAGCAAGCTTCAAAAGGTGGTGAAGATTTGATACCCATAGTCAAAGTTCACCACATCATTATGGGCCTCGGCAACATTGCAAAGGGCTTCCCAGATTATCCTGCAGCACCTCCAGATGGTTACACCCCTCCGCCAATTGAGGTCTTTGCAGAATCATCACAAGCGATCCTTGTCTGTCTCGAGGCTATGAATGTCTGGAGACCTATTCGAGATGCAGTATGCTTTGTTCTATAGTCCTATTCAGCATAAATTCTGATCTGCAGAAAGGCGCGTTTTGCTTTCGCCCGCATCCTCGCTACAGCTGGTCCGCATCTCACAAGCGTCATCCCACTCCTCATGAATAGCCTGCTCGCGCACTTCCAACCCACCGAGTTGGCTGATTTTATGAACTTGATCTCATTGCTGATCCACAAATTGCCAAATGATATGTTCGATGTGACTGATCGCCTTATTGGACCCCTCGGAGCGCATATAACAACTATGCTTTCACAACCCCCGTCAGGAACTGACGATCAGGTTGCCCAATACGAGTCAAAGCGCACATATCTTTCATTGCTCAACAATATCATGGCTTCAAAAATCAATGGTGTCTTCATCTCTGAAAGTATGCGTTTTCGGCTCATTGCTGGTGGTAGTGATTGATGTGTCCTCTAAGGAAATTCCGGCCAGCTAGAAGCGCTGCTCACAATGATGCTACGAGTAGCAGAGGACGTTACAGATCCCTCAAACGAGAAGACAGCTATTATCTTCCTGAGCCGGTGTGTTAGTGTTTGGGGACAACCTCAACAAGGAGGGCAGGGCGAAGGCCTCCCTGGATTTGAGAGGTTTATTTATGAGCAACTCGTGCCAACTACCTTCCGGATCCCATCCTCACCTCAATTCAATATAAAGGATGGCCAGGCAGCGGTAGTAAGTTTATGCGCCTTCCAGCACAACACGATCGGTAACGTATCCACACAGGTTCTGAACGAGATGGCAAATTTGCTTCAAAACATTTGCAAGGTTCGAGGTGTAGAAGCATACAATTATTTCATTTCTGCATTCCTCCCTTCACAAAACTGGCCCTCAGAAGCTGCGTTGGAGTTTACAACGAAGCTCAAGGATCTAGATAATAAGGCATTCCGCAAGTACTTCACGGATTTTGTACGATCATCACGATCTTCGTAGTTGCATAGTTGCATACACAGTATGTATATCCTAGGTCACATACTTAATCCTGGTGTCGTTCAGCACCGCGCGAGGTAGGGCCTCGAGGTGGCTGTATACGTTGTTTGTTTATCTAGACTGTGGTTGATAAATTATAGCAAACTGGGGTCATCTATATTTCGACCCTTTGCCAGAGGTCCTTTATCCCTTTTAGTAGAGCAGCGTTCGTGATGGCAAGTAGTACGTCTGTGTCTTTATAGAACCCTCGCAATCTAACTTCAGGCTCCCTGCTACAGGTCGCGGAAGAGGAAGAGTTATTGTGCGTGCCTTGATCCCGTAAACAAGCTCACTTCTATTAACTCAGCGATCACAGAAACCGCCCCGAAAGGTCGGTGATATCCCTCTCCCCGTCAACTATGCCATTCAACTGTCTCATGTTTTCATCGCATTGCGACTCCATAGTATGGCCCAGAGTTCAATGCCAACGACACATGGGATCGACTAGCCGTAAACATTCGCGAGATTCTTAATCACAATGCGCGGAACCTTTCCTTTGAGGAGAATCACCGCTTCGCGTATAACATGGTATTATACAGACACGGCGATAAGTTGTACAACGGCGTCAAAGATTTGATAAGAAGTCATCTCGAACTGCTGGCCACAGAGCGTATCATACCCAAGTTTCCTACAGCTGGAGCAGACGACCCTTTGATTGCGAGTCAGGAAATGGAGAGTTTGCTCAAGGCGCTCAGGTACATATGGGATGATCATGAAAGCTCTATGACACGCCTCAGTCAAATTCTCAAGTACATGGTGAGTGCTCGTTCCACTCCTTCATCCAAGCTGTGGAGGTGTCATATGGGATTGTGCAATTCTAGGACCGCGTTCATACGAAGAACGCTGGCGTGCCAGAGATATACGATGCGGGTCTTCTTCTGTTCTTGGAGCATATCCTCAAGCCAGCAATACAATCGCACATAATCAATGCTATATTGAGTCAGATACAATTCGAGAGAGACGGAAACACGATCAATCGGTCTGCTGTCAAGGGCTGCGTGGACGTTTTGTTGAGTCTCTCCACGAGAAAAGATGCGCCGAGCATCTACAAGCGTGATTTGGAACCGGCGCTGTTGGTTGCAAGCGAGAAGTTCTACGAGGTAGAGGGCATTCGACTGGTGGAGAGCAAGACGGCGCCAGAATATCTTCGTTCGGTGTGTGCCATTTCCTTGTCACTAAATTTGATCTCATTCTGCTTTTCGTTGGAAGGTTCAAGCACGCTTTGAAGCAGAGGAATCCCGAGTGCACCACTATCTGTCGTCTCAAACCAAAGGGCCACTCACGGATATTCTTAAACAGCACCTATTGACCACGCACCTCTCGACAGTATTGGAAATGCCCTCGGGGCTGGACATGATGATAGATAACGGGAGCCTGGATGACCTGGCGCGACTATATCGTTTGTATACTGTTGTGTCGGACGGCTTGACGATACTGAAGCGCAAGTTGAAGGGCAGTATCGCGGTGCGAGGGAAGGAGATAAATCGCAATTCTCAGGGACTTGACGTTGCAGAAGATGGACCTACTGCGGAGCTAGAGGCATCTACATCGAAAGGGAAAGGAAAGGGCCGTCCAGCTACCGGTGCACAGACACTAGAGCTTGCGCTTAAGTGGGTGCAGGATGTACTGGATCTGAAGGACAAATTTGAGGTAATTTGGAAGGAATCCTTCTTGAAGGATAGGGACATCGAGAGTGCACTCAACGAGGTATGTATCGCTTCTGCGAGGTGATAATCATCAAATCTGAGCACTATTATAGGCCTTTGAGTCCTTTATTAATCAAAACGAAAAGTGTTCCGAGTTTATTTCGCTGTTCATCGATCACAACCTGAAGACGGGTCTTAAAGGCGTAAGTACCCGTGATTCTGCTCGTTTGTCTGCTCATGCTCATCGTGCGGCTTAGAAAACAGATACTGAAGTGGAGATCGTACTGGACAAAACCATCACTGTATTCAGATATGTCACGGAGAAAGACGTATTTGAGCGCTACTACAAGAGCCATCTTGCCAAACGCTTGCTCCACGGTCGTTCAGTCTCGGACGATGCTGAGCGTGGCATGCTTGCAAAACTGAAGATAGAGTGCGGCTACCAGTTCACGCAAAAGTTGGAAGGAATGTTCCAAGATATGAAAGTATCAGCCAATACGATGGGAGACTACAGAGACCATCTCTCAAGAACGACAGTACGTGAAAGCTGCGTAATCTGGATGATGTGGTATTTATGTGCTTTAGGCACCCGATATCGAGTTGTCTGTCATAGTGATGACCTCAACGTTCTGGCCAATGTTGCATTCACCATCACCATGTTCGTTGCCTCTCCAGCTCCTCAAGGCCTGTAAATCGTTCGAGCAGTTTTACTTATCTCGACACTCTGGCCGTCGGCTAACCTGGCAGCCATCTCTCGGCAATGCTGATGTACGAGTTACTTTCAAAGCACGAAAACACGAGCTGAATGTGTCTACGTTCGCTCTGGTTATATTGCTTTTGTTCGAGGAGCTTGGAGATGATGATTTCCTTACTTACTCTGTAGGTTTACGTGTATTGGGCCCCCGTGCATTATTAATCTCACTTTCAGGAAATCAAACAAGCGACAGACATCGTTGATAATGAACTTCAACGGCATCTACAATCCCTCGCATGTGCTAAATATAAAATCCTGAAAAAGCACCCACCCGGGCGAGATGTCAATCCCGGGGACTCCTTCTCGTTTAACAACGACTTCACCGCGCCGTTGCAAAAGATCAAGATTAGTACGATATCTGCGAAAGTGGAGAGCACAGAAGAGAGAAAGGAGACAAAAGACCGTATTGACGAAGAGCGGCGGCATCAGATAGAGGCTTGTATAGTCCGAATTATGAAGGACCGCAAGCACATGACGCATAATGACCTCATTAATGAAGTAACAAGGCAACTTGCTAGCAGGTTCCAACCGGATCCTATAAGCATAAAGAGACGAATAGAGGGTTTGATTGAGGTGGGTATAGTTCATTTTTTGTATATCGATCTATGAGTCACACACATCGCGTAGAGGGAGTACTTAGAGCGTTGTGAAGACCGTAAATCCTATAACTATCTTGTAAGTCTCTTGACTTTGTTGAAAGAATGAGTGACTGAATGAGTACGATAGGCTTGAAGACCGTTGTTTTGTAGCATCATGTATATAATCGGGCCAACATCTTCAATTGTATTCTCTAGTCATTCCGCCTCCTTCCAACGAGCTTTATATGAACCATCTTTCGGCGATCTTGGCCTGCAACGGAAGAGAACCCTATCATTCTTGTCCTTGGTAGACATCTGTCGAAAGGTACCCACACCTCAGATTTGGACAGTGACCTGACTTGACTAATATTCGTAGTATTTGGTACGCGTTCTGCCTCATATGAGAAGTCCATGTCGGCTTGCTGTGGGTTCTTGCAGCTTTAATTGCATCCTTAAGACTTGAATACCGCACCGGCCACCCAATCCACATAAAATCTTGAGACTTACAGTAAAAGGGCATCTTCTTCGCCGCAGCAGCACCCAGCACAAGTAGCTCCAGGTAACAAGATCCAGGAGAATCCCGGCTGCTGGAGCTCGCAAGCGATGTATATCAATCAGGAGGTTTCACCTCTTCACGTTACTCATTTTGTTTTCTCATTTTGAGGTTTTGCACAGTAAGATGGCCCGCCTTTGTGGAGTTTGACGTTAGGTATGTTCGATGACTACCACTACGCATCCTTCACTGTCCGTGATTCTCGCGCAATATATGGCGACCAATGACCTTGCAGAATCAGTTACCATATACTGGAGGGCAGTAAGGTATAAAGGTTGGATGGTTTCGACTCTGAAGCCCCAACGAAGCAGTTCATTGCTTTCGCTCTTCGACTCGTTGTCTTCAAACCAGTATCATTCGCAATGAAGTTTACCCTCGTCTCTCTCTTTGCCCTCGCCCTCGTACAAGCCGTCAGCGCAGCTCCTGCTCCAGATGCCACCGTTGACGAAGTTGGGCCCACGGCGACCGCAAAGGTCCATGCCACTCACACTACGCTCGAGAAGCGCGCTGTGGTTGCGACAGTTACCGCGGACGCCCTACGATACCGCACTTGCCCGCGTACTAGTTGCACGGCCGTGGGACAATATCCTAGGGGTACTCGTGTCACGGTGGAATGTTTCACCACAACCAACACGACTCCCGTCAATGGCGATCCGTAAGTTATACCCTTTCCTTCAGGGAGGTCGCTTATTGACGCAAAATGGTTTTCTAGTGGCTGGGGCAGATTGTCCAATGGATACTGGGCCTCCTTGTATTATTTGGATTGGCCCGGCTTTATCTATGGGTGTTGACCTAGGTTTTGAATGTAATTCGTTCCCGAAAGGCTACGAGAATTCAAGTATTGGAATTTGTACCCCTTAGTTAGTTGATCCTTGTACTCGGAAATTTCGGTGAACTCACGATCCACTTGGGGACGCCTAAAGCCCTTGGCTAATCACAGATCCGTAATGAGCGCGTTTTGCGAGCTTCTATCGGCCGTGTCTCACTCACTTATCGTTAACGTGCCGTGGGGTGAGTTGATGCGCGCAATACATTAAATAGACACGGTCGCAATCCCTGCACCCCTTAGCTT
>KB722743.1:945701-1022226 GCA_000349905.1 Volvariella volvacea V23 | reverse complement strand
CTTGTCCCACCCACCCACCAACCATGCCTTTTGCTCGCAAATTTGCCTTGCTCGCAGCACTATTAGTGGGTCGAGTGCTTCGTAATGCGCGCTACAACTTATATCCCCAACTTCACAGGGTGTCGTTGTATACCGGAGCGGGAGGATTGCACGCAATACTATTTTCGTTCAATCGCCTCTCCCGGATGGTTACTTTGCCGGCGGTGACTTTTCTACACATTGCGAAACCCTCAAGGAGGACATTGACCCATCAACACCAAAAGCGCTCAAGTATTGTGAAGATATCACGTTTTGGGATTTGCACGACTCTGAAGACAATGGCGGGGGTCTGGTGGAACGAAGGGTTTTATTGAGCTGTGACGCGAATAGAAAGCAGTGGAACACGGTTATGGGACCGTTGAGCAACCCTGAACCCCGCGGGTCGTTGTTCTGGTATGCACCAGGGAAGGACCACGGTGATGGGCGAGCAACTAAACCCCAAAAAATCACCTTGCAGGGGTATCCGCCAAATCACGATTTCCATCCTTTGGGGGCAGAAGTCTATCCATCTTATGGAGGCAACTCTTCATACCTCTATGTCATTAACCATGCTCGCCAACGAACGTTCATCGAGCAATTCATCGTTTCACCGCAGCACCCCGATGTAGCTCAATACTTGAGAACGATCTCCTCTCCCTGGTTCGTAGCGCCCAACTCTTTGGCGCTGACTTCACCGGATTCTTTTTACCTGACGAACGACCACCTCTTCACGAGGAGGTTGCCTATCGTCGGGCATTTCCTTCCTCTATTGGAGTCCGTTTTTGCCTTGCCACTCCCTTGGGTATCCCACGTCACGCTCAACCCACTGCCAGCTTCGTCGTCGCCCTCGGCCCTCGAATCGAACGATGCCATCCAGTCTCACGAGTTTTCCGCAACATTCATTCCCTTTGCAAATGGCATAGCTATCTCTCATGATGGGGCGAAAGTAGCCATCGTCTCAACAACTTTGAATCGAGTTCTAATTTACACTCGTGACCCGCAAACCAATAAGCTCGTATCTCTGGATGCCGCCGTCGAGGCACCTTTCAGCACCGACAACGTCGTGTTCGACGATAACGACAACATCATCATTGCAGGCCATCCTCATTTCCCAACTCTAACCGAACTGGCTGCTAATAATACACCGGTTGCACCTAGCTGGGTGTTGGAGATTAGCCCAAGGAAGCAAAGAGTCGAAAAGGATTTCGAAGACGAGGATCGGAATGCACCAGTTTCTGTTCATACAAAGGTACCTTATTCACCTGAATACGAGGTGAAGACGTTGCTCCAAAGCAACGGTGTTGGCTTTTCAAGCTCTACGACGGGACTGAGGGATACCAAGTCGGGAATTTTGTACGTGTCCGGGTTATATGCTGAAGATGGTGTTATCGTTTGCAGGCCGTAAAGCCTCGAGTCGGGATTTAGTTGGTGCATTTATGTTTGTCGATATTCGTACTATCGTTCTGCCATTGTAATACAACGTGGGTGATTCAGACTACTCCGAACATTGTAAGATATGTTGGAGGTTCTATGACAATTGGGCAAGATCTAAACTGCGCACATCATTGGCGTATCCCTGTCCCAGTAGTCATTGCAGAACGATATATACTTTCGTTTCGGCGTGGTGGTAGGTGGTTATACAACTCTGAAACAACGTTAACAAGAAGCTCGCAAGGACATGTGTTGGAAAACGAGTCGATAGCCAGGCAACACGATGAAAAGAAATATAAAAATTAAGCTAAGTAAAGAAGGGTGGCACATTCTGCATTGAGATCAGGAGGGGAGGGATAATAGATAGAAAAACGCCGCAGGAAAACAACAGCCCATCGAGACGCGCGGGATGAAAACGTAAAAGTAGATCCAAACCATATCCATATTTATTGACCATCAGAAGAAATTGGGGAGCCATGTTCTACAGGTTTTGGTTAGCTTTGAATGTTGCAAACCAAAGAATCAAAAGGAGACTTACACAGCACCCACACCAAGCGCAAAGGCAGCGACGCCCCAAGCAAATGACTTGTTTTTCGGCTCTAGATGGAACCTACCCACTCTCCTGTTCGTAGCGATAGGTCTAACACCAGTCTCTGGTTCCTTGAACTCGAATTTAAGCGGAGCATCCTCGTCCTCTCGAGCACGTTTACGACTTTGCTCTTCCTCCACTTGTTGCTCTTCCTCTGCATAATCATGTTCCTCCTCCTCCTTTGCTTCCTCAGTCTCTTCGACCTCCTTCTCCTCCTTCTCCTTTTGCACGGCCTCTCTCTGAGCCTTGAGGTTTTCGATCAATTGCTTTTGCTCTCGGAGGTCTTCCTCCCGCAACTCCGATCCAGCGATGCCATCCACAACCTTAACGCGTTCGACTTCCTCATCAACAACGGTCTCATCCGAACCGCCGGGAGTTCTGGTTGTCTCTTCCCTTCTAAACAAGGCCTTGGTGGTCCTGGTGGTCTTTGCAGCAGGTGTTGATGCACTCGTAGGAGTAAAACTGAGAATCTTGGGTGGTGCTGGACTTTTTGTTCTGGCCGAACGTCTAGGCATCGTTGTGGGCTTGACGGGGGACGATTGAGGAGCACCCGCCGGTGTATTAGGGACAGTCTGGGGTGGCAGAGGGAGAGGGGCTGGAGACGCTTCGGCATCCTTCCGACGCTTAGCAGGATGAGGTTGACCGAGTCCTGGAGACGAAGGTCTTGGTGTTAATAGAGGTACTTGAAGAGATTTCAGTGGTGTCGCCAGAGGTGAAGATGGCGGCATCGGCAATATCGCAGACTGGGGCTTTGGTGTCCCAGTGATGGGGTTGGTGGGTGCGGTTGATTGCCTTCCCGAGCGCCTATAGTTGGCGTTTGGATCAGGTTTAGCGTCCACTATCGCCTGAATGAGTGCACCAAGCAGATAAGAGTCACCCAGTTCTAGGGCCAGCTGCGGGTTGACCCAGGTTCCGGCTAGACGGGTTATGCTCGTGTCCTTTGTCGAGCCATTATTGCCGGATAAATCATAGTTTTCTTTGACCCATTGAACTTCTTGTTTCTCATCGGATTCGGCCGCGTTGGGGAAGGCAGCGCGGAACATAGTGGTTAGACTGACTGCGCCCGTGTCGAATCTACGCAGGATAAAGGCATGGCCAGACGGCTGATAGATTGGCGCGAGATTAGGTGGTTTCGAGGCAGAAAAGTGCAGTGGCAAGGTGAACCAAGGTACAAGAGGGGCGAGACTAATGATGAGATGGCTGGTTCAGATGGTCCAGAAGAGGCAGTGGCATACCGTAGGCGTCTCTATCTTCAATCTTCCGACCTATGTTGCGGGAAATACGCGTTAATTAGTCGACATGATGCGGCTGGAGGCTAAAATGAACAGCTTACCAGAATGTCCTGTCCTTGACAATTAAGGATCTGATACTTGACTGGCGGCAATGAGCCCGAGTCGACTGTCAGAGTTGGTGTGAGTGAACGGCAGCGGATTGATGGGATGGGGACGACTGACGAACGGTCTTAACATGGGGATTTGCATGGCGGACAGGGAGCGGGGGTCTGTTGGACATGGTGAGGGAGGTGGTTGTCACGTTTTCGTTGCTGTCACAACATTTCCAACAATCCCTCTATATTTATTCCCACGCTCTGTCAATCAACAACTCCTTGCAATGCCGGAGTCTTCAATGTTCATACACTCTATCTAATTGACTTTTCTACATGTCAGTTACTCCGACTCTCCCTTCAGCTCAGGGAGATCATAGCTACTGAACTGGGGTCGTCCAGCCAACGATTCGACGAGTTCCTTCATTCCAAGCCACCATCCGTTCTTTGGCCTGCGATTCACCATATCCGCATGCTCCACCATCTCTCTCACTGGCACCCATTCCACTGAACTTGACTGGATAGTGATGACTGACGCGGTTTCTGGCTTGGCATGTCTGGACTTGTATGGGTGCTTCCTCATCTCCTCGTGATGCTTCTCCAGGAACGCCATACATTTCAAGGATAACCTCACCGCTCTAGCACGATCAATGGGTGATGGAATGCCACCTTGCAGTGTGTGACCGAGCGCAGCCGAACGAGAATCGAACAATGCACCGCCTTCCTCTTTGAACATCTTGGTGATAACATCCGTTGTGTACACGGACGAGGATGCCTCGTTGCTGAAGCACATTGTGAGTAGTTATTTATGGCATGGTGAACTGAAGGTGCTGACCGGATGACAAGACGACCCTCGTTCTTCCACTTAACGTCAAGTGTGTACCTGTTCTTCAGGAACTTGACGTCCTGTCTGAGCATGTCTAGACCCATGCCGTGTTCTGGGGTATAGACAAGGCAGGCACCCGTCTGTCGTCATATCAATACGTATCGGCACACGAGTTTTTGCACAACTCACCGCCAATGCACCCATCGTCGCGATATAACCGCACTTGCCTCCCTGCGTTTCGACGACAAATACACGATTCCTGCTGGCACTGGCGCTCTGTTTAATAGAATCACAAGCATCCACCAGAGCATTTAAGCTGGTGTCGCTGCCCAAGCTATGCTCTGTCACTGGAACGTTGTTACTAATTGTTGCTGGCAGATGGACCATTGGGATATGGAAGGCGGGGTAATACTTCCTCCCTTCTTCTAGTTGCAGCAAGGCATTGAACCCTTCAAAGCCACCAACGATGAACAGTGCGTGGATGGCGTGCTCTTGAAGCTTAGCGGCGACTGCACCGAGGTCAATTGACGGGAGTGCACGATTGGTCCCCAACTCGGAACCACCACGAGCCATCCAGGAATCGACCTTGAGCCACTGCAATTCATACACGTTATCATCTAGTAAGCCGCGGAAACCGTTGTGGATGGCGAGAGGAGTGTGACCCCGCTTGTAGCACCAACGCACTGCCGCTCGTGTTGCAGCGTTCATACCTCCACACGGAGCGCCCATGCTATATTGCAGTTAATATCTCGTCCGGTACGGGTGTTTAGAACGCTTACTGGACCATGGCAACGCGCATTCGCTACACCACCGATCAGTCACAATGGAGACTCTGATGCTCAACAAAACTTACTTTCTCAGGGGGAAGCTGATGATCGAGATCAAGTCGGGATGTGGTGTAAAATCCTTCCAAACTTTCTTGGAATTCGGGATCTCGGAGAGCCATCGCCTTGTTAAAGTCTTTCTCCTCAATGGCCTTTGCGACGGCTTTCGTCTGGTTAACACCCTCAGCAAACTGCAAATATAAGCATCATGCCACGCACCATTTTAACTGCCTCCATGAGAGGAATGCGGGTAATCTTATTTTCTTGGATACCAATCATGTAGGACGGCGTTTCTGGTGTCGCCTCTAACAATGCATCTACGGCTTCAATACCTTGTAGCGTTGGCTGGTGGGCTCGTTAGATACTGCCTGGGTTAACGGAATCCCGACTTACAATAATACGATCATAGGCACAAGGTTTCCCTCCACGTTGGGTGTGACCCAAAGTGGTTACACGAGTATCCAACCCGAGGCGCTTGCTTAATACCTCCTTGACATATTCCGCTTTGATGGGCTGTAGATTATCATCTAACGCTCCTTCGGCGACAATGACGATCGTCTTTCGCTTTCCAACTGCACGGTGCTAGTAAAGAATGTGAATAAGTTCCAATACCAGTGGAGGATACCCTTACACCATGGATGGCAGTGCACATTTCATCCTCCCATTTACCGGCTTTATGTGGTTGTTCTGGGATGAAGATGAAATCTGCTCCAGAACTGCGCGCCGGTGTCACCGCCATTGTTAATGCACTCGGCTGTTAGTGCTTACCTGACACCAGCCATCAACGCTAACCAACCACAGTGCCTACCCATGACCTCAACGACGAAAGCACGGGAGTGACTTGCTGCAGTGGAGTTGATGTTGTCAATAGCCTCGCAGATTCTGTGCAAGGCGGTGGGGGCACCGATGGTGATATCGGTCATAGACATGTCGTTGTCAATGGAGCCCACAAGTCCAACAATTTTCAAGTGAGCGTGGGCTTGTACCTGTCGGCCAGTTATCAAACCTGCGCATATAGTCGGCATAAGAGTTGCATGGGGTAGTCATGCGAAGTGCGCACCCTGCTCCTGCAGCGAGGCCAATAGGGAGGGCCACTCTGCACGGAAGACGTCTGCTCCTGTTAACGAACCATCACCACCACAAACGACCAAGGCGTCGATTCCTTCCTTGATGAGATTGAATGCAGCTTTTAAGCGTCCTTCGCGAGTTCTAAATTCTGTTGATCTTGCTGTACCGATCAAGGTACCACCCTACGGAGCAATCAGCGACTGTCGCGATAAGATGAGATGCACAGATGCTGAGATGCCGTAATGTTCCTCCCATCGCCATCCCATTGATACCTTCACCACCCGGCTCAACCCTAACTTGATCCCAAGATGGGTAACTTACCTCTGCGAACCATCCCCTCACGTCATCCCAACCAACTCTAACAATGTACCTTCCCTTTAGCGATCTTCCTCCTACAAAGGCAGAATCGCCGGTTCCATCCTTAAATAGCTCGCCATCTCCAAAGCGCAGGTTGTGTATAAGGGGATCGTTTGTGCTATTTGCATATGGGCCCTCGGGTTCTGGGGCTTGGATCTGCAGCTCTTCGCCTTCTTCATTTCCTCGGACTAGACCCTCGTAACCTTCACGGACGACCCAAGTTTCACATCCCCTGTCGATCGACGAGTATCAAGGGGTTGGATATCATTACACCGAAATGCGACTCGCTCACTTTAGGATTCCTGATTTGACGACAGCGCGTACCACGGCATTCATGCCTGCACTGTCTCCACCAGAGGTTAGGATAGCGAGCTTCATTTTGCTCTGCAGTTCGCGATGAATTTGCTGGAAGGACAGGAACACGGATAATACGGGTATGGCCTTTCCAGGCGTCTAGACTGGGATGTAGAGGTAAAGCGGAAAGAAGGAAGCGGCGATAATGTGGGCGGGGAGGAAGGTTTAGCGTTAGGAGGAGTAGAGATTGATGGCGCTTGGACTACGGCGAGTCGGACTTGGACTTGGAGCTGCGGTGGAGGACGTGATGAGAGAAAGCTGAGGAAGTGAACAACTGGGCAGTTTGCAAGCAATTTCTGTTTTCGACATCATAGTCTACGTCTAGGCCAATCATGTGATGGTGGTATCTTATCGGTGTCGTAGGCCGAGAGACACGTTTGTGGCGAAGATAAGCCACACATCCCAGCTGCCAGTGAACTACTGATTCAATCTAATCTATTCCTGCACATAAGCCTGCAGCGTAGACTGAAGCTGCTGCACTTGCCGAGCCTCGGTGGAAGAGGCATGCATACGAGGTCAATCTAATTGATTTCACTGGTAGGAACAGTGTCACTTTATTTTGTTCAACGGAGGAGAAAAGCGACATATTGCAACGTCGAGTGGCTGATTATTACCGTGTAAAAGGGATTGAAAATTGTGGTCAACGATGCCTTCAAGGTAGAACAGCCGCCTCTCCCCCCAAGTCGCGTGAGCGTCAGATAACGTGACCAAAGATACCTCATTAACGCCTTGCACTCACCGCGTCGCCCTCTCATCATACGCAATGGTCCACCTCCGCCTCAACGAGCGCGAAGCCAATCCTAACCCATTGATCAACTTTATAACGGCTCTTCCGTGGGTACCTGTGGAAGGGCAAGAGGAAGCACGACAACTGTTACGCGCACTCGCGGCCCAAGTAAGACCGGTTATGAAAGCTCGTGGATTCGCGATCAACAGTTTAGAGGAGGTTCGGATTGTATCTCTGGTACCATTGGCGGGACTTTAATCGAGGGGATTATTCAAAATGATCAGTATGAACACAATCCTGTCTTCGCTGGGAGGAACTGGAATAATGGGGAAACAGTGGGTAAGTGGCCAAATCCAAGAGGAATCGCAAAGTAACATGCCCACCTGTACCTTTAGAACTCGTACTAAGGCGTCCTGATGGATCTTTTATGCCAACTTCCTGGTTGCTAAGTACACTTTGTCATGAGGTCGCAAACAACTCGTTCCATTTGGTTATGAAAACTAACCTGGGCTTGGTCTAGTTAGCTCATATCAAGGTATGCATACCTCTTCTATCAGATGCGAATTCCCTGAGTTTTGACTCCCCCGCTTAGCATATGGACCACGGCCCCTCGTTTCAAGCCCTATGGAAGCGCCTGAATGCTGAAGTTCAAGCCTTGCAACGACGAGGCTATTATGGAGACGGTCAGCCAAGAAGTTAAGAGTTTTGCCATTGTCTAACTCCATTTTCACTGTTGTGCTGCAGGTTACTGGTCTTCTGGGAGAAGGTTGGCTGACTCCGCCAAAGTAAGCGGAGATGGATTGGATGCAGGAGAACTACCCGAGTTCATGGTGCGCTATCTGTCACGCGGCTCATTGATACTCAAATAGTTCGCTCATCTGCTTTCCGTAAAAGTGTGGTGGAGCTCAATCACGCTCACGGCCTTCCGCTCGACGAAGAGGTCCTTCTACTCCTACGAGTGGGAAAGCCAGGAAGAAGCATAAGCCTAGCACAAGGGTAACATCTAAGCGAGCATTCGTTGGCGAGGGAACGGTATTGAGTGAAGAAAATGGCAAGGGCACGGGGTTCAGGAAACAAGCTGGCAGGTGGGTTGGCCTATCTGGACTGCTTTAGGGTTATAGAAAATAAAAGGACCGGATCAGCAAACGAGCTAGAGAGGAAAGGGCAGCTGCAATTGAACGACGGTTACAACTATTGAAATCAGAACCCAAAGGTATGCCTCAGGGTTCAAGTCATCAAGTTGCAAACTCAATACCCATTTCAGCATCTTCATCGTCCACGGCCAATGAAGAATCGGAATCAGACGAGTCTGACGTCGAGATCATCGCAGAAACCGATCTTGAACGTCGACAAGCTCTGAATGCATCAGAAAAAGGAGAGGAAAATCTCAAACAGCTCAGATCCGGTACATTGTGGGATTATTTCCAGAATGCCTTCACGTTTGATACACCACCTGTTGCTGCTGATGGCGATGAACCGGTTGTTTGCGACGTCATCGAGCTTTCGGACGATGATGAGTCTATACAAATGCGCTCGAGTAGCACCACTGTGAACGCTGGACCGTCGAAGCCCTCCACCAGAGGTGGCAAGGTCCATGCGCTAACTCAAACTTCAAGTTCAAAAGCTCCCCGGGCTTCAACGGCTAGTAAGCCAATCAAGCGTCAGCCCCGTTTTGTGTCCAGACTCTGATCGGTCATTGACGACTTCATCCCTCCAACAGCAGAGGGGCGCTCTAAAGCGAGCCCACCCAGCAACGTAAACTCACCTCCTTCGACACTATCCTCCCACCAGCCCCCGTCCTTATCGAAAATAGGGGACTCTGATAAATGGGCATGTCCAGTTTGTACATTGTGAGTGAACCAGTCTTGAAATGTTGGCTTGTATCTGAGGTCCTGATAGGTTGAATGAACCGCTACACCTTGTGTGTGCAGCTTGCGACACCACACGAGGAGAAGGATTGCTCCCTTAATCTTCGTAACAAATGTTCCCGTTTCACCATTCTACACTGTGCTAGTATCTCTGTCGCTTCTTTATGACGCCGATAGAAAATATACGCTAGGGATGACATGGGCATGGTCTTCCCTGTTTCCTACACCGATAGATGACATAAAGAACACCATCAACGAAAACCGGCATTAGACCGATTATCTTTCCAACACCTTGTGCGATGACAGTTAGATTTACCTTCACTCAAGCATAAAGAACTTACAAGATTTCGTAGTTCTCTTGGATGCGATGTTCTTCATTGCCAAATCCTATAAGACATCCATCTCTGTCTTACGCGTCAATCATATCTGCGCGCACATTTGCCAAGCTGGTTCTAGAACTCACAGATGTTCTCCTGTCTTCCCAGGAACTCTTATCCCCAGCAACGGAGCGATGGCATGATAGAGCTTATGCCCACTCTCCTCGTATCCACCTTCAACAGGTCTTCTTCCAATAGGTATCTTCCCATAAGATGTCCTAACAAACTCCATTTCGTCTGGCACAAATGGTAATAGATCGTATCTGTCTAGACCTATCTCTTGACCGCCATAGGCCACCGCAGCTGGATGGGTAGTGGAGAGGTGGAACGCAACTTTGCACGGATGAACGGAATTATTGATGAGGGCTGAACCTAGGTAGAGTGGTGTTTTGCCATCCGGCTCGTAGCAGGGTGGTGGACCAAGCTGGTCGCGAGGTGGGATGGGCATTTCTGGGCTGAGGGAGATGCGGAATCTGGCCGGCGGTGGTGGGCGGTGAGGAGTGTCGTTGGTTGGCGTTGACATTGAAGAGGCCAGTGAAGACGGTTTGCTCTGGTATAGCGTCATAATCTGCTATACGAACCGAAGAATCCTTTGTGCATTAGCCCCTATCCACGGGACGCCCATCACGCGCGCCAAGAACAATTCAACCAGCCTGACTTGGTCGCGTTTTACGCTCCGTGATATAGTCTCCATGAACGTCGATGGGAGTCTTACACGGAAGGAGAAAGAGTCCTTGCACGTTCTCTATAGTTGAGATGAATGACAAGGGCAACTCATTTGTCGTGATCATGTGCATTGCGGTCGGACGTTGAACAGATTCACCGTTGTTCTCAGCTCACCTCGACGAAGCAACATCGAAATGTCCTTCGGGTGTCCGTATGATCACCAAGGTCATAAAGCTAGAGGGAAGGACTCTGGGGCAGAAGAGAGTTTGATACGTGCGCAATATGTTTCCATTTTACATTGTACTCGCTTTTCCAAGCTTGTATGATTACTGGCGATGTGAATACGCTCCCTTGAATATTAGTGGGATGCGTTGGTATCTTTCCAACACCTTGAGTAGCAACAATTAGATCTAACCTCATCGACACTCGATGAACTCACAAGATCTCGTAATTCTCTTGTATGCAATGTTCCTCATTACCAAACCCCACAAGGCACCCACTCCTGCATTGCAAAACAAGTCAATCACACCAGTGTACATGCTCCTACACGTTGAGCCTGATTATAGCACTTACAGGTGCTCTCCTGTCTTCCCAGGGATTCTTACACCCAGAACCGAAGCAATGGCATGATAGAGCTTGTGTCCACTCTCCTCATACCCGCCTTCAACAGGTCTTCTCCCAACAGGTATCTTTCCATACGATGTCCTCACAAACTCCATTTCCTCCGGCACAAAGGGCAACAGGTCATATCTCCCCGTTCTTATCTCTTGACCACCATAGGCTACTGCTGCTGGAGTAGCGGCGGAGAGATGGAAACCAACTTTACATGGATGAATGGAGTTATCGAGGAGCGCGGATGCCAGGTAGAGTGGTGTTCTGCCGTCGGGCTCATAGCAAGGTGGCGGACCAAGTTGATCGGAAGGTGGAATTGGTGTTCCTGGACGGAGGGAGATGCGGAATCCAGCTGGTGGTGGTGTCTGGCGAGGAGTGTTGGTTGATGTGGATGTGGACATTCTACTATAGTATCGTATTGCAATGTGCTACATGAACCCAATCGATCCTGGACCGGAGTAATAATTCTGTAATATTCTCCAAGTGGACATCACGTTGGCCCCTATTCACGGTGCAATCATCACGTTCACGTTCATGTCCTTTGCTCCCCAAGGTGAATACGAGGGTCAGGGTATGCATGAACACAGACAAGGCTTTGGTGTCAAAACTCCATAGGTTGATAACATTGTTCCTCATCGACGAGCTACACAAGAAATACTTCCTATATGCATCCTGATAGTCCATTCATACAATCCCGAATACAAGTTAAATTTCTTATTTCCAGCACCTGTTACTGATGAGCAGATATAGATTGAAGTTTCAAATCACAGACCCACAGGATCTCGTAATTCTCTTGGATGACATGCTCGGAGCCAGCAAATCCAATATTACATCCACCCCTAACAGCCCACGATCAGTCTCATAACGACTTCAGAACTACATGGCTGACTTACAGATGTTCGCCTGTCTTTCCAGGGACCCTCACACCCGAGATGTATGCCACAGCGTGATAAAGCTTCTCTCCAGTCTCCTCGTATCCACCCTCAACCGGCCTCCTCCCCTCTGGTATCCTTCCCCATCCTGTCATGACAAACTCCATTTCCTGAGGAACAAACGGCAACAAATCGTATCTCCCATGGTGCTCCAGCTCGGTTGTACCATAAGGGACTCGAGCAGGCGGGGAGAAATGGAAAGCGATTTTGCAAGGATGGACGGAATTGTCGAGTAGAGCTGATCCAATGTAGACAGGCGTAGTGCCATCAGGTTCGTAGCAAGGTGGAGGACCAAGCTCCTGAGGCGGTGGAATTTGGGCGTTGGATCCAGACAGGGGGATACGGAAGCCAGATGGGGGTGCGCGACCCATTGTGTGGGGAGCTGGAGTTGGTCCTGGTGCAGGAGGATGAGTTGCAGTGGCGGCGGGGAAACCGTGAGCTGGGAAAGACGGGGCACCAGATGACGTAGCTGGGATCTGCTTTGTTGTGGTGGTGGAGGAGGGTTGATCAAAGGAACTGTAGAACTCCTGTGCTGATCCACCGCCAGTGCTGCCATGACCAACTGCTGTGCCTCCACCAGAGTGGTGGGACGACGAGGATGGGACGTCCTTTGATTTCTTGTCCTTGTCCTTGTCCTTCTCTTTCTCCTTTTCCTTCTTATCCTTCTTTTCGGCCTTATCCTTATCCTCTTTCTTCTCACCCTTGTCCTTGTCCTTCTTGTCCTTCTTCTCTTTCTTGTCCTTCTTGTCCTTCTTGTCCTTCTTTATCTTGAATCCACTGTGTTCATCTTCACTTCCGGAAGATTCGGAGGAATCTGGACTCTTGCGTCGACCAAACATACTTTAGATGAAAGCGTCCCGTTTGGGTGGTGGAGGTAAAAGTTCAGGAAGTAATGAAGGACCGAAAGTACTAGAATACATTATATATGCTACTGTATTTACGATCAGATAGTATCCCCGTTGATCCTTGCAGCACTGCCTTGACAATTAGATCTGACCCCGTTCCCAACTAGGCAGTAAATCCAGAGCGTCGGGCCGACTCAATTATCAGCGCCGTGTCTTACTTCCACGAACGGTCTTTCCACTAGGAGTCCTGGAACCAGAGGGTGCAGGAGGAAGTTGGATATCCTCAAACTCCCAATCACTCGAATTAATCGAAGGGAGTCCCAACGCAGATTTGCCAGCTGTCGGTTTTCGCGTCTTTCCTAAGAGAGGTGAGGGTCCACTCCCAATCACAACCGCAGACGGAGTAGAATGATTTTGGGGATTAGGTGGCACTGGCGTTGTTGGAGTCGTATTCTGTGCTGGAGGCGGAGGTGATGCTATGTCTTGTCGGGGTCGTTGGGGCGGTAGAGCATCCTCTTCATCGTCACGAATAGACAAGGAACCCATCGTCTGGTTCAAGCGAGATAATCCGCTAGTAAGGCACCATATTCGGTCTCAAGCATAATACAAGCAACTGTGGAAACGTACTGAAGCTCCTGCTTCCTCTGGTGGCTCCAAGCCTTACAGGCTTCCTTAAACTGCAGTAGTATCCCTGCAAGGTCATTGTAGAACTGCGCGGGGTTAACTGCCTTCCCCACAAGATGTAGGCACACTCACCTTAAATCCCTCGTCTAGATTGCGGACTATTTCACGGTATTTATGATACGCTAGATCCAGCGACTGTAGGGCATGTTCCCGCTCTTTTACTGTAGGATCATCACGCCTTGATCGGAGGAAAAGCTCGTTGTGTTTCTATGTTTCGCCCTATATTGGCAGGACATCCACACAATTAATATTCGCACTCACCCTCACTTCCGATATGGTATTTTCCCGCCTCTGCTGTATGTCATCTATTTCCTTGATGAACTTGTCATATTTTGATAATTCTTCATCCATTATATCCTCAAACAGTGCAGGATGGACCTCAGCCAATTTCTCATATCCATCCGCGACACGTAAAATACGATCGTGGATGTCGTCAACTTCTTCTGTCAGCTTTGCTCTATCGATGATATCATCCAAGGATTTGTGGAAATCTTGAATTGTATCGAGCAACGAACGAAGTGAGCGGGCATGCACTTGTGTTTGGGATGCTTGAGCTGGTGCCGGGTCACCCGGCAGGGTGGTGGAACTAGGTATTGAGGCCTCGAGCTCTTCCTATTGACCTAGTGGTGAGTTCAACGATGACAAGCATCAGTATGGGGTAAGTCGCACCTCAGACCAAGTAAGTTCGGTAATATTGGGTTCCCATTCGTCCCACTTCCGCCGCACAACTTCATCAGCATCTGCTGCTCGAGCGAGAATATCGCGATATCGGCGGTCCTTCTCCACTAACTCAGTGTTGGCTTGGTACGAGGGTAGACGTGCGATGTCCATGTTTTTCCTAGCTTCTTCATCCTCTGATGCTTCGCTGTCAAGGATATCCATAGCCTATACAAGAGTTCAAGCAGATCCGCCTAGAAGTCGAAAATGCACTCTACCTCGTTGAGAATAGCCTGATCGCGCTGAGCTAGCTTTTGTACGTCCTCAAGGGAGGCTTCAATACGAGCAGGACCATCTTCCAGTCGAACTTCTTCGGCTTTAGCGAGCAGACTGGGAGGTAAGCCAACTGGACGTTCGAGCGCTTCCAGTGAAGCTGGTAAGCTTAACTCGTGCAGGGTTCTGTGTCCACAACAAGGTTAACACAACGATTTCAGACACCAGAGAGAAGAACTAAGGGTCACCTTCCATCTGCATCCTTAATCTCTTGAGCAGCGCCGACAATTCTATTCTGAACAATGTCGCGTTTACGCTCATTATAAATACCTGATCGAATCGGTAAGTCAGGACAACGCTATGATGGGAGATAGACTAACTTATCGCCTCTCTTGCACCCCAGCCAAGCAATCGACTAAAGAGAGGAGTGTGAGAGCCAAGTTGAGAACTCAGATCAAGGAGTCCAGGTGGTACAACAGGTTTTGCGAGCTCAGCTGGTAAAATGGTTGGGAGTGTTGATAAAGCGGGCACGTCCTGGTGGTAAATTAGATCATTATCCCGTTCCGCTCTCGCTAGACTCTTCTGCACTGTCTCTAAGAGGGACTACAGCGTGAATGTACCTTTATCATACCTGAGCAAGGAACGGACACTTACCTGAATGTCCGCTATCACTGCAGGAGCAATACGACCCTTGCGTGCAACGTCATAGGCTTTCTTTGCTTTGAGTTGGGCTTGTTGGAGCCGAGAAATTTCGTGGCCGTATCTAGAAAAATATCATAGGTTCTATGACTATGTGTGGTCAGGGCACCAAACTTACCGATGGCCTTCGATGTCATCTAGACTCTTTCTATACTGAGCTACAGCTTCAAAATGATTCTCTTTGGCTTCTATATGCGGTAGCCAGTCCTGAAAGACATCAATTCACAGCGTGCTGTGGTTCAATGGTGGAGTAGCACTTACTGATGGTAGCAACTGCTTTACTCGTGGTGTTGCATCTACGATTGCATTCCAGGCGAGCCCATATAGTTGTGCGGTCTAAAATGATTTGCATGCACACTTGAAGGATAAAGACAAAACGACTCACCCTTACGGCAATCCTCGCTATTATTCCGTTCTTGTAGTGATCTATGCGAGGTATGAAATAAATCTGCAATGTTACCTCTACGAAACTTACCGATCTTTGCTGCTTGCCACGTACACTCCTGTGCTTGGGCCAGCATTAATAGCTCCATGCTTTCAACGAAGCCCTTTGTGAGATCGAGAGGGACTTCTCCGTCATCGGAACCATGAACAAGCTTCTGAAGCGCGTCCGATATGAGATGAACAAAGGTGCCTGCTGCCGACTGTGGCGATGTGAGTGGCATTTGGGCGTTGGGCAAGACGAGATCTTGCCTGGTAGTAATTCAAGGCCCTCCTAATACCATCCTTATTCGAGCGGTCTTCCAAGGATGCCAATTGAGAGTACAGAGAGGCCAGGTTGAAGAGTACCGAGGTGCGCTCAAATGCCAGGCTCCTTAAGGTGATGGGAATCGCATCGCTTGCAAACACAGGGGCATACGCGAATTCCAGCTGTATCTAACCGTGTGTGTAGATGCTCCGTCAGTCACACACCACATGACTGGGTATATGCGCTACTCACGTCGGAAGGCAGCTTCTGGAGTATGGACACCAGTTGCGCGTGATAACTTGAAAGATCTACATTAACACGGACTGAGACTCGGCGCCAAACATGATGACCAACGTGAGAGCTGGCTGTATGCGGTTGCTATGAACGGTTTCCCCGATTGCATTCCTTCTGAGAGTATTCCATTCTAGTATGTCTTGCTTGAACTCGTCTGGGTGCACGCCGGCTACGTCTGCGAGATAGGTGCGGGCAGCCTCCTTGACGTCAACTGAGTAGGTTCTCTTGGGTGGTATCGAGAGGAGATTGGGCATGAGAGAGAGAAAAGGCAAGTTGGGTGCGATGAAGTGGATTGAAGAAGCATCATGGAAAGGTTATCGGGGAGTGTGACAGGATTGGGTGTGACAAGTTACTAAATCGAGCAAATGAGCATGCAATAATTGGCAGGCTCATGCGTCAGAATTGGAGTTAAGCCCATTGAGAAAGGCTGCTAGGACACGGTGATGTGGAAATGCAGGAACAATAAGCGGCAGGACCGAGGCTAGTAGCGAAGAAATCGTGAGCGGTCGCGGTGGGACAGTGGGCAAGTGCTCGGTGGCTGTACCAGGAAGAAGCCGAGCCTCTTGACGATAGTTGGCACTCAATTTCTTGTCTCTCCTCGTCCCATATACCCCTCCCACTCCTCCAACCCCATTCCCTTTATTCTCCAGCTCCCATTATCGCTGTTGCTGCGCTTCCAGCGCTGGGGCTGCCCTTTGCTTCTCGTTATTTCCATCTGAACTACCATCACGACCAGTTTCGCTTTATTTCCAGACGACCCACAACTCTTAAATGGCCTACATGGACCAGCCAACTTCTCCCGGCACCATGTCCGGTCGACGCCTGACAAACCGCAATACGAATCGCTATAGCGTTACTGCCCTCTTTAGCATGGCAGCCGAGCAGGATGTCGAGGTTGAGGATGATCTTGCGAGAGGTAAGTCGGTCCCTGATCCCAGTAAACTTTGCAGGTTCCAATCTTTCATCCTTCCCAAAATAGCCCAAAAGCGTCTTCGAGAACTCAAGGCCAAGATTTCCGCTCAGTCCAAGAAAAACTTTGTCCTGGAACGCGACGTACGCTATCTCGATTCGAGGATTGCACTGCTAATCCAAAATCGAATGGCGCTTGATGAGGTCAATAACCGTTGTCCATCCATTTACAGTATACATTTCTCATGGAGAATGTGTTTATAGCAACGTGAGGTAGAACGAACACTTGAAGAAGTTGATCCCAATGAAGGAGCATATCCCGATGAACGCAAGCTCCAACAGTACTCGAACCTATTTTTTCTCCTACAATCCGAACCCCGTCACATAGCTGCACTCTGCCGACTCGTCTCATTGTCAGAGATTGACACCCTCCTTCAAACCGTCATGTTTACGCTTTACGGAAATCAATACGAAAGTCGTGAGGAGCACCTGCTCCTCACCATGTTCCAATCAGTTTTGTCTGCTCAATTCGAAACCGCCACCGAATTCGGTTCCCTTCTTCGTGCTAATACCCCTGTTTCCCGTATGATGACAACATATACCCGCCGAGGACCAGGACAAAGTTATCTCAAGAGCGTTCTTGCTGAACGTATCAATAGCCTTATCGAACACAAGGACCTCAACCTCGAGATTAATCCGGTTAAGGTACGCTAAATCATCTATAGGGGTCTCTCCCCTCAGGGCAACTCAATTGCGCATGGCGATTTCTAATTTCAGGTATACGAGCAAATGATTAACCAAATTGAGGAGGAGACAGGTTCACTTCCACCGAACTTACCTCGAGGTGTACCTCCTGAAGTGGCTGCTGAGAACAAAGACGTGGAGGAAATTATTGCACCACGTCTGATGATGCTCATGGAGATTGCCAACAGCTTCCTTGTTACTATCATCGAGAGCATGGAAAGTGTTCCCTACGGAATTAGATGGATATGCAAGCAAATCAGGAGTCTAACACGAGTACGAATCTGATGGCTACGCTATTATAGTATGAACTCATCCACTCTGCAGCGTAAATACCCTGAAGCTAGCGATTATGCCATCTGCTCTCTTATTGGTGGTTTCTTCTTCCTTCGGTTTATCAACCCCGCTATTGTTACACCTCAAGCATATATGCTCGTAGAAGGCGTACCAGCGAAGCACCCGCGCCGGACGCTTACTTTGGTTTGTGACGGAATTCATTTTGGTGGCCACCAGCTAATCATACAGACCCTCAGATCGCTAAGATGCTGCAGAATTTGGCCAACAAGCCATCATACGCTAAGGAAGCATATATGATGACACTAAATCCTTTTGTTGAAAATAATAAGGCTCGTATCAATCAATTCCTTAATAATCTTTGCGAGGTTGGAGATTTCTACGAGTCATTGGAGGTGAATTGCACGCCCTTGAGATTCCTTGTACAGTCGCTTACAGCACCAACAGATGGACCAATACATGGCACTTTCAAAGAAGGATTTGATGATTCATATCACCTTAAACGAGCTGTACAACACGCACTCGCTGATCCTTCAGCATATCGAGACGCTGGTCTGTGCATCCCTCATTCCTCAGCATTGTTCTTTACGTCTTAGGCATTATGCAGTCACCGAATGAGAAACAACACCTTCGAATACTCACAGATGAGCTCGGCCCAGCCCCCCCTCAAGTACCACGCAAAGAGAATCGAACAATCGATCTACCACTATACAGCCGTTGGGAAACGCCAGTACAGGATATTCAGAGTGCATTAATGGACTCGGTATCATCTGCTGATATGCTTTACATGGAAACCAAGTCTATTTTCGTCCAACTTGTCCGTTCAATCCCGCACGCAGTCGAGAAGCGTCCATACAACCTTGCGGCCATTGCAGAACGAGCGGCGACAAGCAAGGACGGGATGCTGGTACGGAAGGGGATTAAAGTCAAGGAGATGCTTAGGGAGTTGGAAGAGTTGAAGGTGGTGGATGCTTCTGATGGCTATAAGCTGATGCAAGAAGAAGTGGGAGCGGAACTCGTGCATCTTGGGAACCTCAGAGAGAAGGTGGTTTTGGAGACCAAGTCATTGGAAGCAGTCTACAAGACCATCTGCGATCACAACAATTATATGCGAGGTCAATTAGAACAATACAAGGCGTATCTGCAAAACGTTAGGTTAACGGCTTCAAAGGAGAAAGGTAGTACGACTGGTGTGGGAGTCGTAACGGTCGGTGGAAAGGAGAAGAAGCCGGCTAAGGCCGTGGTGCTCGGTCCATATAGGTTCACCCACGCTCAATTGGAGAAGGAGGGCATTATTGTTGAGAGTAATGTTCCAGATAACAGGTGCGTCGCGGTTTCGAGCGTCTCATCTCCAAACGACTAAAAGGAATCTTTACAGGCGACCGAATATCTACTTCAACATCACCTCGCCCACTCCTGGGACGTTCATTATTGCCCTGCACTACAAGGGACGCGAGAAAGCCATCCTTGAAATGGACCTCAAGATAGACGATTTGCTGGAGAAGGTTTGTACAATCCTATGCCGTCGCTGACCACAAGTGTTGCTGACGGTTGGTTTCTAATCCGCTATACAGCAAAAGGACAATAAACACCTACTCGACCTTGAATACGTCCAGCTGAACGTACCTAAAGTACTTGGATTGTTGAAGAAAGTTTTCGCCAAGCGATAGACGGCCTCCACTTCGCCTCCCTTTAGTACTTGTTTTGAATTTCCAGTAGCCAACAGCTATTGCCTCTTTTACCTCTTTTTATACTATCATTAACAGTTGACTCGGACTAGGAGCTACCGGTATGGCCACCTTTCTTCGCTCTTGCGTGTTTTCTTATCACACTCCTTCTCTATACAAGTTATCTGGTTTGCCCCGTCCCGTCTTCTTACTACGAAAGTTAAGATCCTACATTTACCAATAGTCTAGGTGTTACTGTTCATTTAACTTCCCCTTCGAGCCTTTCGTTTTCAAAGCCCCGCCTTCGAGCTTTCTTCCTTTGCGAATGTCATTCGACCCTTCGTCTCTCCTTTTCTTTATCGTCTCCCCGTCTGCCCATAGGATGTATTATTTTTCACCATGTAGTCTTGCACCCACTTGGAAATGTGTTTGTTTCACTGGTCATTAAGACGGAAGAACAAAGCGGAGGATGGCACGCGCACTGAGCATTGCATCACCTAACCCCATTTGAAGATGGAAATGATGTGGACATGGTTACCGAGTTCTCTGCATAACACAACGCGGTGCACTGGTACAGCGCTCAACCCGCACCCAAGAATAAATCTTGTCCAAGTCACCCAAGTTGTTCTAAAACGCTTCGGGAGCTGCGGCCTCCCCAAGCCTCCAAACGCCAAGCTATAGACTATATATATATCACCTTCATTCCAGCGCCTACCTTCCCTTCTTCCTCTGCACCTGCCACATCTTCCTAACTTTTCGTCAACCCTCTACACTCCCTTTTGCTTTTACTTCGCCACCGCCACCAAAGCCAACAGCCCTTCTGCATAGCAACTGTCTTCACAACATCCCACGTCCGCACATAACCGAATGCATCTCTCTTAAAGTGCCAAACCCAAAAGAGCATTCCAATTGCACCAGCCATCACAATAACGCTCTCAAGATGATACCCGGAGCTTATTCCCAGAGCGTGCTCATGCTGCTCCTAATGCTGCTTTCGATTCTGGGCGTAGGAGTTGAATTCGTCGAGGGATCGGCGTCTGCTTCACCTTCACAGCTCCAACAAATTGTCCGTCGTCGCAATGAAGTGAGGTTAATGGGAGAGGCCTTGGCAAAGAAGTCATTGGGTGCTGCTCAGCCAGTGATATTACCCATGCAGCGCTTTGTGGCTCGTGGTCCTCAGGCCACTGAAGGGGACACTGGGGAGGGAGGAAGTTCAAATTTGGACTTGGAGGGGAGTACCAGTGATACCAACACCGATACCTCAACCGCGACTGCTACTAGGGCGCCTGAGGATGAACTTATATCCAACTCAACAGCCGCTGTTGATACTACTCATGCTGGATTGACACCACTGGCATTCTCAGCAGACAAACAGTTGAGTAATTCACTTCGTGCGTCTGTATACTCAATCTGAGCTCAATACCTGCGTGTAGGTCATATTATTCGGTAATACGGACAGGCGAAATCAGTTTCCGTGTGGCACTCGACACTGCATCTTCAGATTTGTGGATAATGTCGTCCGAATGCACGGAGGGATTATGTGATGGAGCACCCAAATACCCATTGGCATACGATAGTCCCACATTTTTGGAGGTTAATGGAAATCAGACGAACTTTGTGGCCAGCTATGCCGATGGTACAGGTATGTTGGGCTCATCGCTTTGAGGGACGATAGCCTGGCATGTTGCTGACAATGCACGCATACCCAGTTGCCTCGGGGTTTATTGCGCGGGAGACCGTGCATTTAGCCAATCTGACGGTGACAAACCAGACTTTCGGTGAGTGGACCAGACACGTTCAATCAGGACGTTCTTGAGCCCAGTGCACGTTTGACTAATGGTTTGTCGTAATACTATTGTGTTCTGCTGCGGACAACCGCACCTTAGCGCTTATCTCGGAGTGTAACGTCACTTTCACTGATGAGACCAGTGGCATTCTCGGACTTGGGTTCCCGCGTCTTTCTTCAATTTCGTCGTTGGTGGCCAATTGTGGGTTTTGATAGTCTTGATCCTCAGAACAATGCTAATAGGCTGTAATTAGCAACGCCATTCTTTGTCGCTTTGGCTCAACAAGGGCAGCTAGAATATCCACTTTTTGGCGTTAGCTTAACCCGCAACAGTTCTGGTTCTCTCTCGTTGGGTGAGTTGGTTCACCCGGGATCCCCAGTGCGGGCGCAAGAAAGCTGATACGTTCCACTTTTCCTGAATCTCGCAGGTGCTATTGATGGATCAGTCGTAAAGAACGTTTCCTTGATCGGATGGAACCCTGTTGTCCAATTCCCACCATTTGGTACTGAGAGGAATGTCTCTGGGTACCTCCACTGGTCGGTACCATTGGACTCATTTGCAGTAAGTGCTGCCACTGCAAAGCACATTCACACTAATGCAATGTTTAGGCTGACAATAGTAGCTTCGTCCCGGAACCCACATACCCAGAGATCACCAACAACCTCTCGTATGCACTGATAGACATGTAAGCATTCGATCGTTGTTAAACTGATTCATGAAGGGTCCTGACATGGCATAGCGGAGCATCAGGCATCTATGGACCGTATCGAGATGTAAGGCACATGTTTTGGGCTCGCTGTGTGTATACTAACCGCATACCAGGTGGCCCGTCTCTATGCGTCGATTAGCGGTGCACGACTCGTGGATGATTCAAGTAGGTCTACTACCGCATTGCAAAGCTTCACTAATTCATTTCACAGTTGGGCAGTGGGTAGTACCCTGCAATACTGATACTGTGATGTCGTTCCAGTTCGGGTGGGTACCCGTCATATTTTCAAGGTAGAAGGCACTAATGCTCTTGATAGTGGTCTCAACTATACCCTTCTTCCCACTGACTACTTGATTGGACCTGCCGAGGGAAACACCAACCTTTGCTTGTCATGGCCCCGTGGACAGCCTTCCCATTCTGATGGATTAGACTGGCAATTCGGTAAGCCTTTCTTAGCATATATGGATGGCTTTCTCAACATCACCTGCTCCAGGCACGCCCTTCTTGCGCACTGTGTACTCGATATACAGTTATGGCATCAACGCACAAGAACCTCCCTTAATAGGCTTTTACCCCCTCTACAACTCGTCATCTCTCACCCTTCCATCACCAGAAGCCCTCTCGTCCTTCTTCTCTTCCGAATCCGCCACAATCCCCACAACCCTACCCAACTTCCTTCTCCCAACTCCAACGTCAGTGACCACCGCCCCTCCCTACGCATTCAATACGTCCATCCCCGCATCTATCGGTGGAATTGTTACTTCAGAGCTTGCCACGAGCACATATTCGCCTATCCTACGACAACCAGACCAGTTCAACGCCTCTGCACTGCCGGTCGTCGAACCTGAGCCGACGGTGACGGTGATCGTGACAACAGATGACCAAGGAGAGGTTAGCACTACAACTTCAACGTATTCCTTGGCTTTGTATACGTTGGGTGTTCCACCCGGTTGGAGTAGTGCGGCAACTTCGTGTCGTTTAGGGTCTCAATCATGGGTATGGACGATCATGCTATCGTTGGTAGCACCTCTGTTGTTGTTTTGATCTGCTATTCTAGAGCCGGACCAGACACTATTCCCTGGACATTATCGTCAGTGTCTTCTAAGTTATTGAATTACTAGCACCACTTGCTGCCGATCTTTTTCAACACATGTCCTTCTTTCGTTTATAGCTGATACTTAGCACAAGTTGTCACACATCACACCCTTCTCGTGTATTTTGATGCTACTGCTTATACGCACCCACTCCGTAGTTACTATGGGACATTTCCTAGCCAGCCCTTCTGGACTGATCGAGTCAGTTTTTCCGATGTAGATTGTGGACTAATACAGTTGATAACAAACTGCATGCGTGTGAGATAAGGCGAGTCTAATTAATGAGGCTGAGCAAAGGGAGGGAGGGAGAACAAACGAAAGCACTCTAAAGCATTATGACGACTCCGACGCGTATGGTTTGGGAGACTCAGGTGACACCCCTTGAGACTTTTCCTCCCATTGCTTCCACCATTCGGGCTTTAATTCCTCTCGTCTTGTTCGAATCGCGGTTTCGTTGTCTCTCAAACCCTTCACCAAATTCCCAACCGTCTGGCCCCTAAAGTTGCCGCTTCCCAGGCCTATTGAGAATACTCGGGCTTGCTCAGGGTCCGCATGCTCCATGGCCTAGCGCAATCCATGAGCACAAAAGGCGAATCAAGTAGATGAGACTCACACCAACTATGGACCTGATAGTCCACAACTCAGCTCCAAGCGCCATCCAATTCCTAGTCTTCAACGTCTCCTCCGTAGTATACTCTCTCACTCTCGGATCCTCGTCACTAATCACATCCGGACTCAACTGCGCCAACTGCTCGATCGAACCAGCAGTCTGCAGCTTTTCATCCAACCAACTCTCCAGCGTCGGGGCCAACCTCTTCCCTGGGTCCATGATCATGAGAGCGGGGATGTTGGATGCTGGTGAGGGCGTTCCGCGGAGGAATTGGATCTCGATGTTGTCGAGGGCGTGTGTGAATTTGACGAATGCGGAAGGCGCGTTTTGGAAGTGTTCGCGGAGAGCGGCGCCAGGTTCTGCGCCAAGTCGCTCCGAGAACACTCGGCCCTGTTAGAGGAAGTGTTCAGCGAAAGGGTTGTGGATATGATAACGGATGCGCACCTTGTCTGTGTACGCCTCTATACCCAAGGTCACGTAATAGGTTTTACTTGGGAGTATGAGCTCGTATTGGGCGAGGTAGAGGGGGATTAGCATGGGGTAGGCGGCGAACTAAGGGATTATGCAAATGAATATGAAAAACTACAGAAACACGAATCGACCACACCATGTTGCATTTCACAGACGAGGGTATATATCGAAAGTCATCATCAATAGTCGCGTCGATGTATGACGAGGAACGGGCAGCGTCGATCAAAGAGAACGGGGAGACGGTATAGGGGATTAGAGAGACTTGTTGACCGAACTGGTGAGTGAGCTCTTCTGTGAATGGCACGGTTTCGGTATGTCGTGCCGTTTTGGTCCAAAACGAGAGGGAGGAAAGCACTTTGAATTCATTTCCTAAAAGGGCACGCTTTCAGCGACTGGATGGATAGAGAGAGGGCAAAGGTACCTGGGAGATACCTGGTGAGTCCCTATGGATGAGGGAATGCACGATACAAGGGAGTACTAGACGCACGAATCCACAAAGTGAACAGCAGCAGTTTGCTTGGCACATTCTCAGCACTAGCGGGTATCGCAGGATGAGGTGGCGCATCTCACCTGTTGTGACTCCTCCCCATGGGAGAGGTGGACGCTTGCTTGAACTTCGGCATCTATAATCCAGGCGGGGAAATAGACGGGCGTAATTCGTACGGGTTTCAACGGCTCGAAGCCAAACCCGGGCAGAAAGCGAGCGCCCAGGGAGCCGAGGAGGCCATTGAACATGCAGGTCACTGAGGCAAATGGCCCCAACTGCACGATGGCATCCTGCGGGGATATGGCAAAGGGGAAAGCTGGGAAAGCACACGATTAACGGGCAACGGACGGAGAAGGAGGAGATGAACCTCTGAGATTGCTGAAGGGGTACGTGGGCGAGCGCGAGGAGTAGAGTCTTGAGGCGAGACGCGGGGGGACGGGGCGAGATGCAAGACGGAGGCTGCCCAACATCGGACTGAAAACGACGGAGAGACTGGAGGTTGATCCCAAAGGCACTTTCCTCTTTTGGAAGGCCCGATCGCACATTTCGCGTGACACTTGGACACGTATGAGCCAGAACTCTCTGTCCCCAATACTCCTCCACTCTCTCCATGGTTGCCTTCTCCACGTTCAGCCTCTTTACTCTTCTCTTTCTCGCCACCTTTGTGTCCGCCGCTGACCTGTACAAGGTCCTGGGACGTGCGTGTCATCCGTAAGCCGTAGAACTGCGCTCACATCCACACAGTGCACAAGTCGGCATCGGAAAAAGACATCAGAACTGCCTACAGGAAGCTCAGCAAGAAATACCACCCAGACAAGAACAAGGACCCCGAGGCAGAGGGCAAGTTTGTGGAGATAGCCCATGGTGTGTGGCCTGTGACACCGCTCGAGCGCCTGTTTGACATTTTTGCAGCATACGAAGTCCTATCAGATCCTTCAGTATGTTGCGCCGTATTCCGACCCGAGTCGTCCTAATTGCATGCTACAGAAACGCCAAATATACGACCGCTATGGCGAGGTGAGGCAATGTCGCAGAGACCCTAAAGACAAGTTGTTCATTTCCATTTAGGAGGGCCTAAAAGCCCATGAGGGAGGTCAGCAGGCGGGCAACCCTTTCGACATCTTCCAGAGCTTCTTTGGTGGTGGGTAGTTGCCGCAGTGCTCAGAGGATGAGTGACTGAATCGAAGTAGGTCATGCCCAACAGGCACGTAGAGGGCCATCGTCTACGATTGACTTTGAGGTCGAGCTTGGAGACATGTGAGCGGCACCCCGTGTCATTTCCTGAACGATAGTGACCTTTTTCCAGGTACGAAGGTGCAAGCGTTGATGTGCGTTTCCTGTCTGCCAAAAATTTCGTCAAATACTCATGCTCCAGCAGTTCAAGGTTAAAAAGAAGATCCTTTGTGATCACTGTAGGGGATCTGGTGCCGCGTCGGACGGTGATATTCATACCTGTTCGTCCTGTGGCGGTTCTGGTGTCAAGATAGTGAAGCAACAGGTAAGGCTCTACGTTGCTTTCATTACTATATACAAATCCAGTCCAGATCTTCCCTGGTATGTTTGCACAAAGTCAGGTATCGTGTAATGAATGCGGTGGTCGTGGTCGAGTCATTGTCAAGAAATGTCCCCATTGCGGTGGTCACAAAGTCATGGATTATACGGCGTCCTATACACTCGACATCTCTCCCGGCATGCCTGAAGGTCATCACGTCGTCTTCGAAGGAGAAGCGGATGAGAGTCCCGAGTATGAGGCTGGTGATATCATCTTGAGAGTCCGAAGTAAGAAGGACAGAGGCGGTTGGAGAAGGAAGGAAAGCAGCTTGTACTGGACAGAGACTATTGGTGTTGATGAGGTGAGTTTGTTGTATTCTCTGCGTCAACGTTGGGAATGACATTGTGATCTTAGGCGCTTCTCGGGTTTGAGAGGAACATCACACATCTGGATGGTCATATCGTTAAACTCGAGCGGAGAGGTGTCACTCAGCCAGGTAAGGACAGTCATTGTTCTTTTGCACTGCACTTTCTCATACCCTACTAGGCTTCGTCCAAGTAATAGAGGACGAAGGCATGCCCAACTTTGAAGCGACTGGACATGGAGACTTGTTCGTTCAATACAACGTCGTCCTACCCAAAGAGGTCTCGCCATCTGCACGTCGGAGTATGTCGCTCTCCCCCACCATTGCCCTCGCCCTGTACTAATTGGACGCAATGAATCTGTAGAACTCGCCGAGGCGTTTAAAGCTTTTGGAACGACCCATGACGAGCTCTAGTGACGTATATCCTAGATTGAGCTTTGAGCTGATATCCCCATCTACATATTAATAGCTCTTGAATGCAATCATATCATTATTGATTGAATTTTCGTGTGCTGCAACTGATGACCCGACTGCGATACCGGCTCTCCTCGTCTGGACTTGTCACTCAACTCGGTTGCCACCCTTGCACACCCCTCTCACTAGTAAGAATGCCAAGAGGCTGCACTTGGGTCACGTCTCTCCCATTAGCACGGCGACACCAGAGCGAGACCGGCATTTAAGCTTTGAATGAGGCAATTCTCTCGGGAGAAGCGAAGCCAGTGCAAAGCCTTGCAGCTGGCTAGATTAGCTGGCTGCACGGTTCTCGAAGACTCACTGGGTCGCTTGGCAGATCATGGTGGTAGGGTGGAACTTGACAAGCTCCATCCATAGATCTTTATCACCACGCCCGCCGAACGCGAAGCCACGCTCTAAGCGAGCAAGCGCGGGTTAACATTGAAACAACAAGCGTCGTGTCATGAAGCAAAATGTCAACAACGCGTGTGTGAAGACGTCGACAAGAGCGGGGTGGCATATGGGGAACACAACAGTTCGCTCACCGATGTCATGTCAGATTGGCTGATGATCAGTCCTGCTGTTGGGGAAGGTTCGAGGTAACCATCTCTCGACGCAATTATGGTACTGCACAATAAACGTAGCTCATTCATTTATCAGCGAGGCATACAGTGGTAATCACGCTGTCCGACTTGACTACATCAGCATCGCCAGATAAATTAACGCGGACGCGACACCAAGGCCAAGGGTGTCTCGGAAGCGGGGTTTGAGTGAATTGGTTCAGAGGCTGGAGAAGTAGGCCAGTCGTGGTCCCCTTCTCCCGACCTTCCGACTCGTCACATCTTCCGTGTCCATCGTGGATTTACCCGGCATGCAAATGAAATGCAAAAAGCCTTGATTTTCCGTCCTATTCAGTCTGAAGGGCTGTGCTGCAGTACCGCGCGTGGGCTGGGAGACAGCAGGATGATGGGGCGAGAAGCGGGAGAAATGGTTTGGGCGGCCAGCTCGTGCAGGATTTGAAAGGAGACAGGGAGAGGGCATCGGTTGCGCGTGGTGTGGGCGCTGCTTCTGGTGTAATTTATGATGAGAGGGTGGGGAGTCTGTGTATGTTTGCTGGCCGCCAAGGACGAGCCCATGCGGGTGGGTCACTTGATATGTTCAACCGAAATCAAGATTCCACCGCGATATTTTTGGCGTGGAGAACTTGATGCCACCCAGCTCGACACTTCACGAACCGGGGAACAAGTTCCATGGCTCCCCCTCCCTTCCAATCAAATCATCCCAAAAGTCCGAAAAAAGGGCTCATTGATATCGGATGCTGCTACCATACTCCTGCCCCATCCGTCTTTTTCAAACCCGCGCGGCCACAAGGTTTGCGTTACATACTCCTCCATCCTTACCGACACACCCCTCATCCATCCCGCTCCGAGCGTCACCCTTCATGCGTTCATGAACGCACCCTTGTCCATACTACTGCCATCCACGATCCTCCCACCTTCGTTTAGTCTTGTTGGCCTGGATGGAGATGGAAAGAGATGACGATATAGGGGACACCTTTGGTAAGCGCTTATCTATTTGCTCCGCAGAAGATGTGGTCGCCAACGTGCGTGGACCGGTGCTAGGTGCCATGCTCGTCGGGGCATTCGTTACAATGGCAGTATACGGGATAACAACCCTCCAGGCAAGCCCAGTCGCGCTCAGCCGTGATTGCGACGTTGAGCAGATTTTGGCAGACATATTTCTATTATATCTACTTCCCCAGGGATACCCGTACCCTCAAGGCCCTGGTGAGTCTACATTACCACTTGTCCTCCCAACTCGTTTGTCAATGCCCGTTCAGGTTGCCGGCATATGGTTCGTCAATTTACAGACACCCTACCAGATGTGTTAACTCTATCCTCAGGATAATGGACACATTCCATGTCACATTAAGTGAGCCCAGATAGCCCCTCCTTTCGTCGCTGCTAATACGCTCCAGTGTGTCACGCTGTCTATCACTACCTCGTGTGTACCAGTCGCCTACGACGGTGGAGGGTGCTGAAAATTTGCAGGTACCCGGATTTTCGAACCCAAGGTTGCACATTCACGGCACCTGGTACGTCATCTCCCGGCATACTTTTGGCTAATCTAATGAAAAAACGCCTTCAGGTCGCTCTACGTGAGTGCAATGAAGCCCATGTGGTTTAGTACTGAACATTGCCTCGCAGCTATCAATAGCGATGAATGTAAGTCAGGGTCTACATTCTCCTACATGCCTGCTAACGACCCGTAGGTCTGTATTGCCTTTGTAGTTCAATGGTAGGACCTCCCTACACACGCCAGGCATCGCGCTAACCCTTCCCAAGCTTCTTCACCCGTCGTATACATAAAAGTTTGTGCCCATTTTATTGATCATCTGTCTGTTGAGCTGACCAGAACTACAGTGAGCCCTGAACGATACCAGAAGTGGATCACAGGCGTTATTGTAAGTCCTTGGGTCACCCGTATGCCTGAACTCGGAATTCATGCCGATATGGACAGTCATTTTTCGTCTTCGCTCACTTTGGTAAGTCGAAAGAATGATCATCACGGGTCGACATCGTATTCACATGCTTCAATGTCAGTCTTTGGCATAGGTCAGTCATCACAGACCGAAATTCTTGCGGTAGCTGACCTATTTCTGTGCGTATAGAAACTGTTGTTTTCTTGTATGCGTTCAGTCTTTTTATACCTCAGTAGCTGCTGACCACAAATGTAGCTTTATCAAGTCCAGATTTGACCGCCTGCAAGAAGCCATTGTACGCGTTGACGCATTCTTCCTGTCATGCCATGGTGACTGATGTTGCTACAGTTCCAAAGCGCACTACCCTTTGCTATCACAGCCGTCCTGTCGGACATCCTCATAGCCGCTGCATTATGCATCCTGCTAGGCAGCAGTAAAACAGAGTTTGAAGATACCAACAGCATATTAAACAAGCTGATAATTTACGCTATCAATCATTGCATACTCACGTGGTATGTCATCTCTACACTCTAAAGGATGCACACCTGACAGCCCCTATCGTAGTGCTGTCGCCATTGTGGAGGTCATCGTGGTACGTCAATGGAATTACCACGGGCTCTGAATTGTATTGATGACGTTGCACAGTTTGTAGCAATGCCCAAATCGTTCTATTCATTTGGCATCGACTTCGTATTTGGAAAGCGTATGCATCGATTTCTTCGTATATCTGGCCCACCTGACCCTGCCCAGTATATGCAAATTCCTTCCTTGCAAGCTTGAATTCTCGTAGGAGCCTGGCGGAACATTACGGGCATACGACCGATATGTCAACGAGTCTGGACCTTGCTCCTATCTCCTCAGACCATGCGGGGACCCTGGTTCGTGTAAGTCAGAAAGGAGCAGATCCCATCGAGGATGTAACTGATTATGCACTGATTGGAAAGCGCGACATTTCGCGTCGTGTGAGATCCCAAGACTTCGGGATTGACCACGCAATGGTGAGCTTATCATGTCCGAACCTGCGTATGCTCCGATACTGACAAGGAAATCAGTCAGCTCCAACACATCTAACTTTCATTCGAGATGGGAAAGTATAGACTATTGGGGTCTGTTCCCTGTTATCTAGTGTTGCTATTTATACGTGGATTACCAGATTTAATGGATTGTATCCGATTCTATATACGCTACGAGCTTGAGGATGATAATTTGCAAAAATTTGGGCGCCACACGGCCAAAGGAGGAACTTACAAGGCAGTGACGACACTAACAAGGCCAAACTCTGGCTGTCCAGTGCCCGCATGTAGTGTGCCCATTCGCCCCGTCTGCAGCTCCTCTTCCTAACATTCATGTCCTCTGCCCCAGCAAGGCTTATCTTTATCCTTGTCCTTGTTATCCAGTGCATCCTCTGGTCTCACAGTCGCTACACATACACCGCGCGATCACCAGCTTCCTACCATGCCGACCGCAGTCTCGTGAAGCGCATCTCATTAGAACTCCTCACTCCCAATGCAACAGCGCTCTCATCTGGCGCGCCAGAGAAAGAGGTCGGGTTCCGATCTAAATCTTGTTCTTGTTTTCCATTCACACATCGCTCCAGTGTCGTCCTATCATCTTTCCAGCACCAGACCAGTGCCGCCACATTGAAGACAGTTGTCCCGTTTCGGAGACCTTCCTCTCCATCAACTACCTACAGCACTACTTCTGTGCAGACAACTCCGTCCGTCCGTTCATATTCGGCAGCCTGGTCGTATGGCTCATCTTCCTGTTCTCAACGCTGGGGATAAGCGCCTCCGATTTCTTTACTCCCAATCTTGCGACCATCGCACAACTCCTCGGATTGGATGAGAACGTGGCCGGCGTGACCTTTTTGGCATTTGGAAATGGAAGCCCGGACGTTTTTTCTACATTCTCAGCCATGAGAGCCGATTCAGGAAGTTTGGCAATTGGGGAATTGCTCGGAGCGGCATCCTTCATCGTCTCGTGCGTCGTCGGGTCGATGTGTATCATCAAGCCATTTAGGGTGAACCGAGGACCATTTCTACGCGATGTTGGCTTCTTCACTGCGGCCGTCAGCTTATTACTGGTTATACTCTGGGATGGCCAAATTCGTGCAATCGAGGCGGGCCTCATGGTGACCGTTTACGTGTTCTATGTTGTAGTTGTTGTAGTGGGAAGCTGGTGGGAACGGAGAAGAGAAAGATTAAAGCTCCACGAGGACCTTATGAGGTCGGAGTATCAGGATGAGCCGCATCTCGTCGTAACCGAGCCTTACAGGGACGAAAGTGAGTTCAAGCATCGAACTACGCGTGGAGAGTGCTTACTTTGTATATCCAGTAAGCCCACTGTCTCCAACGAGCCTGACAGTACCCCAGCCGTTCCCGTCCAGACCTCGTGCGGTCTCACATCCGGGTCCGCTGCGATTACAGACACATGACTTGCCTCGTCGACCTCACTCACGAACGCCATCACCCACGGCGTCGCCTCGATTTTCTTTGATGCCATCCTTCTCGCTTGTTGGTGCACTCGAATTCCGACATGTTGTAACTTCTCTGCAGCAGAAGGCCCAAAGTCCCGGCCTTAGCCTCTTTGATACACCTACACCATTTGCAGGTGGTCATTACCACACACACGCCTTACCACGACACCACACTGCGCATACCCCTCACTTGGACCCCAACATCGATCCCTGGGATGCTGCACTCAGTGGTATGCGATTAGACAATAGACAACAAAATTATCTTTTGGCTACTCCAGCGCCAACGGACGATCCAGGAGAACTATTGTTTGAAGGATCCGCCAATGCTCCTCATGCTCACCAACGTGGGGATGCGACGCCAGTTCCTTCTATATTCCGTACTCCTGCTTCCCCAACGGCATCGTACAGCAACACCGAGACCACAGTGGACATGCCCCTCACAAAATGGGGGCGTTTCGTTTATATTCTTCGACACGTTTACCACACTCTCTTCCCTACACTGCACCACTTCCAGAATAAGAGTATCCTGGGCCAACTGGCCTCTCTGGTTGCTGCGCCGGCTGTCATGATGTTGACCATCACACTACCAGTGGTCTTAACACCGTACAGTTCATCTTCATCTGCACACGAGAAGATTAGTAGCGCAGATGGCAGACTGATTGAATTCGAAGAAGAGGGCTTTGAAAGAGTCCTAACGGCGGAGGATGAAGTTCAGGAAGAAATGCATGAGCTCTCATTCAATAAATGGTTGACTGCAGCTCAATGCATCTGTGGTCCCCTTTTCTGTTCAACGATTCTATTCAGTCAGTAGTTGCCGTATTTTTAAGGATAGGACCTATACTGACAGGACAACTGCAGGCGGATCTGACCAACAAGTCTGGATAACAGTGGGGACAGTCCTGATTGGAACGGCTGCAGCGATCCTGGTCCTCAGCTTCCCCGATAGCGGGAACCACCCGACGGCCAAAATGGCCCGCTGTTCAATGGGCTTCTTCGTCGCTATCGTTTGGATTATGGCGATCGCGGATGAGGTTGTCCAGCTTCTTCAGGTACGCAATCTCCTCGTCCCTGTACTGTTAATTGGAGTAGCGCTCATACTGGTGCGGGTTCTGTCGAAACTAGACCTTTGGCTTCATCTTTGGACTTTCGGATGCTATGATTGGGCTCACCATCTTTGCCGTTGGCAACAGCCTGGCTGATCTCGTAGCAAATATGAGCGTTGCAGTAAGTTACTCTAGAAATGGCTCGAACAAGCGTTTAACGTTCTCCCTTCTATGCGTAGGTTTTTGCACCCATTATGGGCTTCTCAGCCTGCTTTGGCGGTCCAATGCTCAATATCCTTATGGGTATCGGGCTTTCAGGCTCATACATCACTGGGCAAACAGGAAAGCCGTATGACCTACACTTTTCCACAACTCTATTCGTCAGTACCATTGGGCTTTTGGGTTTACTGACCGCGACCTTGATCTTTGTTCCCTTGAATGATTATTTCCTCACTCGCCAGTGGGGAACGCTCCTGATTGCAAGTTATATTGTCATCATGACTATTAACGTCATTGTCGAATTGCATAGTTGAATTTGTGGCCAGTTTTGTCGTTATACTATTCCCTCTAGTGGCGGATTATATGTATCATAGTCGAAACTGCTTGATATCCTTGTTCACCATTACACTATGGTTGTTGTCATGCATTCTTATTTCAATTGAAATACACGTACGACCAATTTACAAATGAAGGGAAAAAACTATCCGATCTGCCTGGCTCGAACAGGCGACCTCAAGATGACAGGGTAACCATTACAGTCTCGCGCTCTTCCAACTGAGCTAAGATCGGTACATTATTTGTTTCGTTAAGTAATCAATATCGCTTTGAAAAAAGCGACTGGGTATTGTATTGGAAATGCTATCCGGTGAAGTATTCAACGGCATGGAAATTTATGGTGAGTGGACACTAAGTACAGGTACGACCTAAATATGGACGAATTCAAGAAAGATGAAGCATAGAGACAAGTCGCAACATTGATTAGGCACGGTGAGTAAATCAGTATAAGAGAAGTAAGGAAGATAGGTCATGAAGTCGTCAATATAATCAAAAGAAAGTAGGGCAATATGTTCCATCCCTTTACATTATGACACACCACCTAGATTTCTTTGGACCAGGGGCTTCGCTGTTGTCATTGTCCTCGTCGCTAAGTACTGCATCAGCAGCTTCGACTGGCGAAGTCGGTTTTGATGCAATGAATTCTCCTTGAGCAACGTCAAGCGAAGTGCGTCCTTCGTCAACAATTTTGGATGGGGAGGAAAACCAACCACCAGGGAAGAAACGCGAGGAAGTTGTAGATTCGAGCCTTGGACGATAAATGATCTGAGAAGTGTCGAGGGGTGGTACATCGTCATCGACATCGTTGTCGTCCACAGCAAGAAGCTCATTTGCGCTCCTACAAGCCCACAGTCAGAAGCATTTCAGTGCTGCGATTTAGAGACATACCTAGTGGACCCAAAGACTGAGCCACTGGTTCCCTCTCGTGTATGCTTGCCATCTTCTGCAACGAGCGTCGATGGCTCTGACAGTTCGCGTGCAGCATGAGAAGACTCCGAAACAACCACTTCTGGAACAACCAAGGATGCCGGAAGAGGCTCAAACTTATCCAAGGGAGGCTCTGAGCCGCTTCGTGTCACTGAATAGCTGGGAGTCCAGGAGCCTGGAACTCGCGGGCCAGGCTCGTCACTAGCAACTACTGCAGGCTCTCGGAGTGATTCCTGATAAAATATTCAATTGAGGATATGCAATTGATAGGTACTAATGAACCTTACCTTTGATTTTGCAGCCTCTGTCATCAAGGTTGTTAATGGCGATAGTGTCACCACTATATTGGTGGCAGTCGGCTGGGAGTCATCAGTAGATTGTGTTCCAGCAGCAGAAGCAATAGATTCCTCGGGCAGTGCAGCATGCACAGGGGCCGGGCTACCTTGCCTGCTAACGGAGTATGACGGAACCCACGCTAGCGCGGCTTCCTGAGGTTCTGTTTCTGCGGGTAGTTCTGCTTGCACAGGGGCGGGACTGCCTTGCTGGCTGACAGAGTATGATGGTACCCATGAAGGTGACTGTGATCGCACTTGCTCTGGTTCTACTGAGGTCGCGGATACGCTTGGCTCGTTCGCTGTAATGAATTCTTCGGGTTCATCCAAGGGCTACAAGATCGAATGAGATATTCTGTCTATAATAGTAACAACATTGGTCTCACCGTCGAGATACCTCCTTTGTCGTCTTCTACGAGGACAATTGGCTGCTGGAGGACTGAGGGCTCGGTACTAACCTTTAAGGCTGGTACGCTAGCTGTCGCAGCAGCTGGAGGAACGGCCGACAATATCCGTTGGATAGTCACTGGTTCCTCCGCCACCTCTGCTTGTTCATTCTTGGTGGCTTCCTCAAAAGGTTGCTCAAGGGAGAGGTTTACGGGGGGATTCTGTGGACTGCCCTGTGCATGAACGGAATAGGAGGGTGTCCATGGCCTTGGTGCTTCGAGTGCCTCTTTTGCATTATCAAATGGGGCTGAAGATGCAAGTATATCCGCAGCAGGCTGCACAGGTAACTCCTCAGCAGGGGGTTGCGGCGACAAAGACAGCGATTCAGCAACAGGGTACTCGGCCTCGATATCAACTGGCTTTTGAAGAGGACTACCTTGAGAATGGATAGAGTATGAGGGCGTCCAGGGTCTTTGCACATCTAAGGCAGTAGTTACGAGCTCGCTCGCGTTGGGCTCTGCAGGCGTAGGCGCTTCTGATAATTGAGGTGTCTCTGAGAGAGACTGTGAAGTGTGCGAATCCTGGGATTCCTGTTCAAGTGACGGGCTTTCACTACCTTGGGAGTGGACAGAGTAGGATGGTGTCCACTGAGGCTCCATAACAGCACCTGAAGCAGTTCTGGCGGCATCACCTGCCGCGGCACTCGAGCTAGATTCTAATTCCTCTTCTGGATTAAGGGAGAGAGCCTCAGGAATGGGCTGTTCTGAGGTCTCAATAGGCCTCTGAAGTGGAGTACCTTGTGCATGAACCGAATATGACGGAGTCCACGAAGCTTCAAGCGTGGAGCTAGGCACAATGACATCAGAGGTTGTGTTTGAAGGTGGGGGGACAACAGGGCTTGTGTCTTCGACTTGAGTTTCGGGGGTAGCATCGTTGGCTGCCTCGTCATGAGACCTTGCGTTGAATTCTAAATTGGATACAGGGTGTTCGTCAACCTCAACAGGGGTTTGGAGGGGTGTACCTTGCGAATGAACGGAATATGAAGCAGCCCAAGGCGCTTCAACGGGGTCAGCAGACACAGTCGCAGCTGATTTTGCTGTCTCTGCAGGAGCATCCATTGTGACTTCAGGAAGGGTCGAGGGCGAATTTTGTGGCTCGTGATTCAGCACAGGTTCAGGAGCTGTCTGGGATTCTTCAACAATGATAGGGCTCTCCGCGGGCGTGCCTTGCGCATGGACGGAGTATGATGAAGTCCAAGACGCTTCAGTGGTGGTCGTTTCTGCAACCTGAGGTGCATCTGCAGTGGCCTCAACAGAGTCAACCGGAATCAACTTCTCCGAAGATTTAGCTTGAGGATTGATAACCACCTCGTCTACAGCACTCTGAACAGGCTCATGGGTAGAGGCCTCAGGGATAGGCTGCTCGTCCGCCGTTTGCTCCGAAGCTCCTTGTGTATGGACTGAGAATGATGGCGTCCAGTTGCTGGTAGCTTCCACAGAAGTTTCATGAACAGCATCGGAGGCTGGAGCAGGTGCGATGTTCAGTGATGGTACCTCTTCAGTCAGCTTCTCCCCTGCATCCAATATGTGAATGTCGTCAGCAGCAACTGGTTCAACTTCTGGTTTATCCGATACCACCGCCTCATTAACGGGTTGCTCCGCTTCGAGATCAGCAGGTTTTTGGATAGGGCTACCCTGTGAATGTACGGAATAAGATGGCGTCCAAGGTCTCGGAACTTCGAGAGAACTACTGGCTGCCGAGGCCTCCGGAGCAGCCTACGTGAATGCGTCATTAAATAACGAGGGGAACTAAGAATGTGAAGGGTCATACCTCTAATGCTGCGTTACCCGAGCTTACTGCCTCATGTTCAGTGTCTACATGGGGTGTACTCGTGTCTGACACGTTGAGTAAAACTGGGGCGCCCTCGTGTTGCCCTTGTTCTCGTTTACTATCTTCTATATTCAAGGAGTCATCCTGGGTGTCCTCCACAACTTCAGGCTCAGATGAAACACTACGTCCAACAGTTGTGACTTGCAATGAGGGAGTCCAAGGTGATTTAGGCCGCTCGATTTCTGTCTCTACTTGGAGTGGTGTAACAGGACGAACAACCTGGAAATTTGGTTCAGCATGTTGACCTATCCTCCTCGTTGATGAACTCACTTGTGGCCCATTGTCTAGCACCTCATCAGCTGGTGTGCTAATTACTCCGAGTTCCACGGCTGCAGGCACCTGCGAACTAAGGACCTCCTCGGCCTTCACCTGTTCGACAGGGATTTCTTCATACCCTTCCTTCTTCGAGGGTTGTGGGTCATCCACCTGAGAGTGAGATTCGATGGGAACGGCGGTCGAATCAACAAGGGGTTCGGAGAAAGCAGGGACAACAGGGATTGTCGGAGGTAAATCTTGCGCAGAGTTCGCTTCATCGGCCTTTGCGCTGTCATCATAATCTACGTTCTGACTTATTTCCACTGAGGTCTGTGGTGTGCTTTCAGGGGTACTTTCTTCGATAACAGCCTCACTCTGCACGGGTTCACTTGTTGCTCCCTAAGATCTATGATAAGCTAATCCAAATCGAGAACAGGGCAGAAGTGCTTACAATCTCCTCCGGGATAGATTCTGCTCCTACAGGAACACTGCCAGTATTTTCGGTGGGTGGTGCGACTTCTGTTGCATTTGCTGCGGGTGTAGACTCAACGTGCGTGTTCACTTCAATGATCGAGACTGGGTCTTCATGCTCCTCCTTTTGGTTGGTAGGTAATGGCTCTGGAGGTTCGACAAGAGTTTCAACTACAGCAGGTTCCTTCGGCACGAATATCTCTGAATCGATTGGCGCAGAGGATGCTTCCACAATGGTTGATACAGGATCGATCAGAATGGGTTCAGATTGCTCGGGCAGGGCATCTGCAGTGGCTATCCGTCCTTCCTCTGCGGGTGGTGCTTCTGTAGGAGCATCAGCCAAGGGCTTAGAGTTGTCTGCTGGCGTCTCAGCAATGGCAGAAACTTCTTGGACGGCTGCAGTAACTGGTGTGATTTCCTTTACCTCTGTTGACGCTGATATTTGGGGAGGTTCTTTGGTGCTCGTAGCAGTGGGTACAACAGCACTTTCAAGTATTTCACTGGCAGTGGCTTCCTCTGTAGAAGCCGATGGCAATCCACTTCCTTCATCAGCAACAGTAGCCGTGGTATCCTGGACGACAACTGGGGATGATCCCTCTGGAGCAATAGGGTCTTCACTCGTCACGGGCTCGACAAACGTATCAAGTGGGGTTCCATCACCAATGCCCACTTCCTCAGCTGCGACGGGTGGTTCAGCGGGGGCCTTCTCGACCGGATGCACTGCAGGTTCGGTATGGACTATGGGCTCTTTAGTAACGGCTGGGACATGTTCAATTACAGCTGGTTCAGCAACTGGCCCGGAGGGTTGTGGCTCTTCGACCGCTCCGGCTGGCTCTGCAATAGCTTGTTGGGGTTCTACTTCAATAGCCTGAGGCGTCTCAGGCGAATTTGCAGCAGGCTCGTTTACTTCAACTTCCGTTGTTGAGTCTTTTGAGCCTTCAACAGAGGTAGTGGAAGTATCAAGGGAGTCGTTGATAGGTAACTCCTCCTTGGAGACAACAGGTGCATTGTCCGCAGCAGGTGGTGAGGTTATGGAATCGATCTTCGCTTCCCCGACGGCTATCTCCAGTGGCTGTGAGTTAACCTCCTCGGTGGAGACTTGGGGTGGTTGTTCTTCTGGCTTGTGGGTGACTTCTTCGACAATAGCATCACTGGCTGCCGGCGTCTCAGTCACAGATACTGCGGGAGCTTCAGGTAAAGGAGGCGAATCTTCATGAAATTCAGTGGATAAAGATTGTGGAATAGATGGGGAAGCTTCGCTGGCGGGTGCGGCGGCAGGCTCCTTGGTTGCGAGTTGTACACTCTCAACCTTAGCTTCCATTGGAGTGACAACAGTCTCCTGTACACCGGTGTCGCCACCAATAACACCTATGATGGGGTCAGCTCCTATCGCTGAGATTGGTGCTTTCTCTGCCTGCTCCTGAGCTAATACATTTTCTGCAACCTCCGGACCACGTGTAATCTCGGCGTCATTCCCCACAGGAACGCCAGACGTTTCCACCTTTGGCGACTCCACAGCAGCTTCCACTGTGCCCTCCTTGGATTTGTCAACTCTCAGCTTGACCGGTTCGGGCTGTGTAGGTGCATTCTCGACGGCTGATATTAGCTCTTCGTTCTCGGCCAGTGATTCGCTTATTTGCTTATTGCCGGAAGAACCCGATTCGGGAGGAACGTCTGAAGGTTCATCCTCAGCTTCGACGGGGACGGTGGGTTGGGCAGGCGTATTCGTCGGGACATCGTCAGAAACGCCAGTTTCGCTTGGTGCCACAGGGGTCTTCATCACAAAATGATAGACCGGATGTAAGCGCACACGACATCATGAGCCACAATGATGATAACAAAGAAGGGTTACTCACCTCAACTGCTACATCTGACGCGACCTCCTCCTTCAGATGCACGGAATCTACAGCGGCCAGGCTCGGCTTCGCTGTGTCATCAGCTTCATTATTGACGTGAGTCACCTGTTGTCATTGGGAAAGGGTCGTCGGTGACGTTGGAATTTCTGGTTCCATCACGACAGGAACTTACATCATGTAGGGTATCGGTAGGTTTGGCGGCAATGGTTACTTCTGTCTGCGTGTCCTCGATCTCGAGCGCGTCCGTTTTCTCGACCTTGTCTGCACTGGTAGATGCACCAGTGACGTCCTCTGAATCAACGAGACTATGTGACGCAACAGGCTACAAAGACTTTGGTGAGCATGCTCAAAGGCAGACGACGATAAGGAATACCTCAGTGGCAGCAACCTTCTGCGAAACGTCGATAGTGGCAGGTTTATCATCCACAACCGCACCAGGCTGCTCGACTTTCGATGCAGCGACCTCGGTGACGTTGTCTGAGGCTCCGTTTGCTGCTGATGCGTTTCCAATGGCCGGGTCGTTGGTTATCGGCTGGAGAACAGCAGCGACAGGCGCATCACCTGGTTCTGGTTGGGACATGACAGGGATAAATAGGATTAGAAGTAATGAAAGTGGTAGAGAATAGTTATGGGAAGGATTGACGGGGAGTGGAGACTGAGGATGTACAGCAGTCCAACGTCTCCTTGAGACCTTGGAGGTTCAGAGAAGCTCTTGTCGCTAGTCTAAATAAAAACGTTCAAGGCCCACTCACGTGGATTCTCCCGATATTGCCATGATTCGCGGTAACGCTGTCACACCGGAGTAAAGCGCCGGTAACCACAGGCTGGAGTGCCAAGAAACCGCAAAACTAGATTGCGTGCTATATAGTATGTGCATTCAGTCCATCTGCTTAGTATACGAGAATAGGAACGGTGTGTAATGAGTGTAGACTGTAGTATCCCTAACATACGAATATGCCCAAAGTCCATGTGCAATGAAACTGGGAAAAACCGTGCAAACCGCCTTACAACATCGCGAAGCTGACTGCTGCAATAGCACCTGCCAAGCCAACACCCACAATTCCAGGTCGTCCAGCAGCGTTAGAGTCGTTGTTCGAGCTGCCAGTGCTAGGAGAAGAGTTGGAACCGGATGAGCTTGAAGTGGGACGGCCGCTGGTGCTTCCACTATGTGAGGTACTCGACCCTCCGCTAGTGTTGGAATGGTTGCCGGTGGTAGCCAAGGTGTTGCCTTCGCTGGAAGATTCACTCCCGCCGGCAGTGGCAGATGGCGAGGTGGCAGATGAGGAGTCCGTCGCAGTGCCATCGGCCGGTACAGATGCGCTTCCGCTCCCACCGTTAAGGCAGCTAAAGTGCACGGGCAGCTTGAGTGACCGACTAGAGGATGTACTTTACCCTACTCACCTATCATCCGAATTCTCGCGAACAGTGAGGGAGTCTGTGAATGCATCGGTGCCGGTGTTGTCTTTAAGCGCAAAACCACTACACGCGAGTTAGAATCAAGCGTCTTCGTCCCAATTGATACTCACATAGCTGTGCCAGCCGGGAGATCCACGATCCAAGTCATGCTGGTGTCCGATGTTGCGTCGAATTGCCTCAACTAGGAAAATCGTAAATGGATCCAATGACGTCAGCGGAAGCAAAAGCACTCACAGCCTGGGCAGAAGGTTGACCGGCTGGTGTATGGTCAGCCACAGCCAATTATCAGAGGTCAAATAGAAGCACACCTGGAATTATAGACAGGTAGTACGGAGCAGAACCTTCCCTCCAGTTCAAGCGTACAGGCTCTGTAGGAACGATAAACAATTAAAGAGACAAGAAAGCGCAACTGGCTCACGGCATTGAACAATGTTAGATCTACGGGCAGTCAGAAAACGCAGCACAACCATTCAGTGGAGGGAACGTACGGGGTATCAATAGTAAGAGCAACAGCGCTGGAAACTGCAGCGAGGAGAGTTGCGAAAGTCGACGAAAACTTCATGGTAATAATTGGTCGAAAATGCTTGATTTCTTTCAAAGGAGCGAGTGGTTTGACCCGTACGAGTCCGCGATAAGGATTAAATGTGCAAGTCGAGGTGATAGTTTACTGCAAGGACAAAGGCTGCAAGTAGCAGGAGACGAAAAGTGGGAAGAGAATAAAAGCTGTCAGCTACTTCAACCATTCAAAAATATAAGGGGTCCAGAACCGGAGTTTCAATTCAAAAGAAGAACACCCGCCCATGCAGTTCATCGGCGCAACCGTATCCGTTATCCGCATTTACGAAGCAGTGCCGGAAGGGTTGGATGACATTTTTGGGGTTTCTATGAGACGAACCTCGCACTCAGGGGCTGATAATGAAAGGCGAGAACGCTCGGGCAAGGGTGGCGCCGTGTACAGCATCATGACTATCCTTGCATCAAGTATAGTTCTACAAAGCGGAATTATCTGTAAACTCATAGCAAAGACGACGCACGATCCGCTCTCCCCTATTCGCATCCGCCGGGGCTGGCCACACACCAGCCAGGCTCACCGCTAGGGGCAGACAAAAAGAGTTATTTTTATAGTCCAATCCAACTGCTTCTCCCACCGCGGTTATGTAACCGCGTCTGGCCAATTTTCACTACCCTAAAAGCCGTAATGGAGGACATTGATTCCACGCTATCCCGACGATTTGTGGAGGAAGAGAAACTACTCCTGTCTCCGTACGGTGAGTCGACTGGGTCAATGAGGGGGCTAGGGGCACCTCTTGAGGGTGAGTACCACGATGAGGAGCTGACACTTGCACTTATAGGTGACGTGATCGGGAGGTCTGGTCCACCAAGAGGCGCAGGAGACACGATTAAGAACGACTCTGCGTGCCACTCATACCAGACTTTTCGTTCATCTGTCAGACGCCAGATGGATACCCGCAGCTCTGAATTGCTGGGGAGATAGAGTGGATCCTGCAAGGCGTTGGTTCATAGTCTAACTGCGAGTTGGAGACTAACCTTGAAGGGGAAGAACAAAGGGAACCAACTCAACATGTCCTTGGACACTTGGTCCTTTCGATGAGGATGAATGCTGAGCCCAATGCTTCCATATAATACCTACGCCCGAGGGTGTGAGCACCCATCCGATAGCCCAAATTCTAGAACTTACAGCCTCAAAATAACCTGCTAGACCACTGAAAGAGGTGAGGGCAGCTGCACCAGATTATATAAAGTTTCACTTACTGCAATACACCAGCATGAGGAATGTGAAAGAGCAAATTGGCTGACCGGACATTATGACTGTTCGTCAACGGTAAGCCTTGCATCGGATCGCCATCATTAGGGCATAGCAAGAAACCAAAGATCTAAGCCTACCTCTTGAGTCAAGAACAACATCCTTGCGTGGATGTTCAAATTCCCAACACGCTTGAATCTGTGGGCCACACCTCCCCTGTACGCCGCCGCCGTCTCCACTCAGCACATTCACCGCCTGAAACATGACGACATATGGTGTTTCTAGACTCTTCTCATCCTTGCCGGCACGGGCCTCGTTGTATAATTTTGATGATGACAAGGGTGCGAGATGTGCCGTGTAAGAGGAAGGAATGGAAATCCCGTTTGCTGCGGGTCAACGTATTAGCCTTCATTCCCTATAGCACGAGGATCAAGAGATGAAACTTTCACCCACGCTTTAAAAAGCGCATAGCACCATCCAGGCACTCGGGACTCAGTTCATTGTCCCCAAATGAGCCTAATAGCTCACTAATGAGAATGTCGATAGGCTCTGGAATTTCCAGGAACCGCATGTCCCCGAAGATGAGCTTAATCTTCGTCCCCCATTCACTCTTTTGACGAGTTTGCAACCTGGTAACGCGGCAAACTGTATCAGCAAACTTGAAATATCAATAAAATTACAACTGTCGTTCAGAAATGGGGCAACGTGAAGGAACAACTGACGTGACGAATGCATTGGGGTTCTTCTCGATCGCATAGACAAAGGCATCCCTTCGTGCGCGGGTAACGGCATTCAAGGCACGAGAGATCAATGGACCGCGACCGGCACCAGCGACACAAAGCACACTGCATCTAGGCGTTAGAAGCAACAGCCGACAAACTCGTCTGATACGAACATTCTCTCTTGCGCCGGCCATTCAACTAACGCTCGATAGATCGCCTATATGAAACCGCACATGAAATGAGGCACAATGGGCACTGATGGGGAGAAGATCGCTTACCTCCTCGTAATGCCGATACTTGACGGGGTCTCGCTCAAAAGTCTGATAGGTAGCGCTATGAAGGTTATCCATAAGTGGCTAGATTAAAGTTTATGCTTTTGTGAGCACCGAACTCGAAGCTTCACGTAGCCAGCGAACCTGCAAAGGTGCCTGCAGGTAATCTTGATACCCTTGGGCAAAATTTTCGACAGTTCCTTCTTTTTGAGAAGCCTGTACGACCGGACTTGTGGCCTCCAGGTGACGGATATATTGCGAGTAGGCAAGCTCTCCCCCTCGGCTATGAAGCCCAGCATTGGCTCCGACCAGGATGAAAGTAGGTCGGTGCTGCTCAAACGTCAGTGCGTGCATATGGATGTGAAGTACGACAAACGTGCGATCATGATGTCTCGGAGAAAGGTTTGGGTGACTTTGGGAAGCACAGGGTATCCCTTCGCGTTCGCGATAAAGGTTGATGCAGGAAGGTAGATGAACCGCACGGATTCGGCCATCCATTTTTTCAATACACCCAACGTAGTGGGTAGAGCAGGCGTCAAATCGAGAGCTTGTCACCTCATCAGACGCATGTTGGGCCAACCGAAATCACAAGCTAAACTCACCTAGCGATAGTCTTGTGCTGTAATCACAGACGGTTCTGATGACATCCCACATTTCCCAAGTGGATTCCAGTTCTTGCTCTGGGCCGGTGGAGGACCTCTCTTTTGCGCTTTCGGAGATAACCAAGCGCGGTCCGGATGCAATCGATGAGGCAGAATCTGACCGGGTGACAGCACTTTGTAACGCAGACGGGTTGTATATTGGTAAACGTATTGACAGCTGTAGGAACGGCGTTTTCTCTAGACATGCATTCACAACTCTAGCATAGGATGCGACGTGTTCCCGATTACGTGGTGAAGGAAGGATCGCAGTGGAAACTCCTAGATAAGAGGCATAGGAGAGCTCCTGTTGCAGTGCCTATCAAAGAAATCCTTTGAGAACGCAGCACAGGACACCACAGGGCTGGCAATGCCACGATAACTCACTATTTCGGCGTCATGTCGAACCCAGTCATCTGCAGCGTCCAACTCCAACCAATCCGAGACCATTACTGTCAACCGTTCAGCTTCCTCTGTGGGCGTAAACCACGCACCGAACTGAAAGATGAGCAACCCTAGAACGTTTGGATGGAACGACAACTGACCCAACCGAGTAATTGTGACTTCATTTCGCATATACGAGGGTTTTGACCTCCACACCTCGGTCTGCTTCTCAATCGATGGGTTCCTTTCCTTGTCGCCTTCGCTTGCGTTCGACGGAAGCAGGCACATTTCCGACCACCTCTTCTTCCAATCTTCAGTGGTCAATGGGACGCATACGGTGTCATAGCCCTGGGATCGGGCATCTTGCACCAGTCGCAGAACAGGGGTATCCTCGTTTCTGGCGGCGGCGACGGATATCTGCATCGCCTTTTGGATGTCTTCATGAGTAAGAAATGTGGATATGAACACCGAGGTGTCCCATGAAGTCATATTATGACAGGGAGGGCGTATCGGTCGGTGTATGCTGATTGTAGGCGCTTACCCCAATAATTTTGCTGCCGACCAAACAGCATGGGACACAAACAACGCGTAAACAACACCAATAAGGCAGGACGACTGCTCCAGCGGATAACATTTCCCCAGCCAATGGGGACACCAAGTAGCATGAATGAAGGGGATAAGTGCAAGCTAGTCCGAGACTGCTACAGCCATCTTGCGGCGGGCAGCAGTACGGCTGCAATAACAGCTGACCAGGTCGCATTCAGTGCGGTAATGAGGAGACCCTGGAGATGACAGGCCTCCACCCTCCTGCAGCATGGGGGAGTGTATTCGACTGTACGTAGGCCTGGCAACAGCAAGTCGTGTTCACAAGGGCTTGAAGGGTCCAGCGTCGTGAATTCATTTCGTCAAGTCGAGATGGCGTGCCCATTTAGGGAGCTGCAATGATGACACACTAGCAGACCACGATTCGCGTACCCTGATCGACCGCCTGATCACGATCATGATGTCCCTTCTGATCATGATCAGGACATCCAGATCACGGAATCGATTTGATAAAGACATCTCAGAATACAGAGATCCAGCATGAGTCTACGGGAATGGCAACGGGCTCAACTATCGTCTATCCTAGGTCTTTTTGTGCCAGCGTCGCCCGAATCGTCTTGGGGTCCGCGTCCGTCCTGCGCTGTGGTCATCTGAAACCCAGTGACCACACCATCAATGACAGTTTGGCCAACAAGGCGTCTTAATTCCTCGTCCGGGTCGCGACCCTCAGCTTCTGCACGTTGCATGATTTCTTGGACCGAGGCGAGGAAATTGGAGGTCAGCTGCTCAGAAGCTGCATTCTGGTCGTGCTGGGATGGCATGGAGGCGCTCTGCGTGGGATCAAATGTCATGGAAGGATTAAGAATGGACTGGAGGAACTGGGCAACTTGGGGAAACTCCTCGCTGATGTGGACAATCGGCTGATTTAAATTAGTCATGGACGCGGGGACAGTCAAGAAGGCGCACGCACGGAGATACCCTCGTGATTGGTGCGGTCCACAATGGCACCGTGATGAACGAGAAAGCGAGCCGTCTCGACATTTTCCACGGTATAGAGCGGCGTGTCGCCGTCTTCATCAGTGATGTTGACGTCACCGCCTGGGAGGGACGATGGCACCCTTAGCTGATGACGGGGATGCGGCAAAGGAAGGTTACCATGCGATATGAGGTACTCCAAAACGTCCAGATGACCATAGGAGGCTGCCGCATGCCTTGAAGGGGTGAGGACATGAACAGTGGGATATGCGGGAGACCCTACATGGGGGTGTATGTGTTGGGGTCAGGTGCGTTGGGCGAGACGGCTGGCTAAGGATGACAATGTGGGCAGGTGAACGGAACCGAGCGGCTTACATTGGTGCTCGACCAGCTCCTGTACGTAAACGGGTGAGCAGCAGCCTGGAGACGAGCGGGGAGAGCCTACCCGCACGCGATCTAAATCCCCGTCGCCTGCTGCGACCCAGATGTTGTTTTGGGATCTGGACGATATCGCCATGGATGAGTGGGGGTGTGACGCTGATGGTGACAAATGCAGCCAAACAGTGCAGTGGCGGTCCCGGCGCAGAAAGTGCACGGCGACGCGGATCTGGGAGCGGATCTGTGCCGATCGAGGCAAGGCCGGTTTGGGGTTGGCTTATGGCATGGAGCAGCGAGCAGAGTGTTGGGATGGTGACATACGGCTTTGTAACCGTGACTGCCGTGTTTCCATCGCATTTTCGTGTCTCACATTCGGCGGCGTCTGCCAGCGCGATCGCTGCCGTCTCTCGCGTGCCTGTGAGTCTGCGTGTTGCGAGTTTCGTGGCTGACCCAGCAGACATGAGCTACCTCGTGCCCTCCCCGCGAGGCTTCGACCGCTCCCAGCCAGATATCAACCAGCTCCCTCCCTCCCACAACGCCCGACCCCCAATGCCCCCCGCCTTCGACGCATATCCCTCCCCCCTCCCCGCCTCGCCCGCCTCCGCCCATCCCACCCCATATGTCCCCGATCATCCGCCCGTCACCCTGCCCAAGGTGGGCCAGACTCGCTGCTGTGAGTGTTCTCTTTCCTCGCCACGATCGTGTCGCGATCGCTCGCCCTACGCGATTCATTTCTCTCTTCTTTTCCCCTTCCCGTCCCGTCTGCCACTCCCTCCTCGCTCACCCCCTTCCTCAGACTGGGCTCTTCTCTCCTCCGATCTCCAGTTCATATATCTCGACCCTGTCCTCGCAAGTCATCTCGAGCAGCAGGCCGACCTTCTCGTCGGAAAGTCGCTCCTGTCCTTCGTGCACCCAGAGGAGCAGGCCTCTGCCAAGCAGGATCTAGGCAGCGTCCTCGAGAGCAAAACCCTCCACGGCTCCGTCACACGGTGCGTCCCTTCTCTTCTGCTGCTCGCCCTGTCGCTCATTCTCGTTTCCCAGCGTGCGCTTCTCGCGCCTCTCCAGAGTCCGTCGTCTGCTTGGCTACACAGGCCCCGGCCCGTCATGGCCTGAAGCAGAAAAGATTGCCCTTGACGCAAACTACATGGCCGTTGACGTCGTCATCAACTGGGCTGCGGAGGGTCTAGTGCTCTGCTTCATTCACGCGACCGTCGACCTCCAAGAACGTGACAATGACGAACACAACAAAACCGGGTGGACAAACTGGTGTGGCACCCCTTTAATCAACTCTGAACAAATCGAATTGCTCTACCGGCAACTCTTGGTTTGCCTACCCCAGCCACAGCCAGCCGGTATGGGTAGAGTGTTTCAGATCCTAGCAAACCAGCCAGACCGACCGCTTTTGTTAAGTTGGCCCCCGGATCAGGGCCAAGGGCCAACTGGAAGGGATTTCGCAAAGCTCGTGGAGAACGTGCAGATTGGCACTGGCATTGCCAATGGCAGTGATGCCAAGACAAGTTGTACCCGCAGGTACAAGGCGTTGCAAAATCTGCCTCCAGTCCTAGGCGAGGTGGAGAGTATATTCATTCCTCATGGTGCGCATTACCCTTGGCCCCACGCAACCCATGTTTTCTCAGAGTTGACGTATTTGTACACAGGGACTGTTATTTTCGCCTGCCACAAGGTCAACTCGACCTCCCGCAGCACTGCCACCTCCACTGAGACCATGCAACCAATGGGTTACGGGCCTACAGCTCACTATAGTCCTCAACAATCGCAGCCATATTATAGCCAGCCAGGCAGCACGTATCTGCCACCGCTGGCGACGACGGCGCCCTACGGGACGTACGCTGCTCAACCTTCTTCAACAGTGCCTTCTCCATACTCCCCTGCACGATGGTCCTCGCACGGAGACCAGGCCGGAACGTTCAGTCAGTGGAGTCTACCCAGCCCAGCACCGCCAATTTCTCCACTCCCACCCACAGTACGTAGCGGACGTTTTGTCTTTGAGACGCCTCACCACATGCAGAATTGGCAGACACCGGGATCGAGCTATGTCGATAGCGGAAGTACCACGCCTGGCGGCTACACCAACCGTCCGATCTCGCCCAACTACACATATCCCTCCGCTACCGGAGGTGATGGTGCCACTCCAACAAATGATGTTGTTCCACCCCCTAGGCGTCGTGTGAGCCCGGGATCAACTCGCGATCAGTACGGTCCAGGCGGACGCGGAGCTGGTAACCGACCTTCAGGCATTCTCAAGTGCTCGAGTTGCAAGGCGACATCGAGTCCAGAATGGCGGAAAGGCCCCAGCGGGAAGAAAGAACTCTGTAATGCGTAAGTCATCGTGATCACTATCTTTCCGTGGCATGTTCTAATCGATCACGCTGCGCTTGACAAAAAGCTGTGGACTGCGATACGCTCGTTCACGCGCTAAGAAAGAAGGACAAACCCAAACAACAAGACGTCGCAAGGACAAAGGTCTAGCAAAACGAGAGTCCAGCACTCCTCCCACATCGGCTTCACCCTCATACTCCACCATGCGTCGCAGTTATGGCGACGCATCATTTGTATCAACATCCTCCACCGGGTCGGGTTCCGGTAATGAAATGTATCCACCACCTCACACAGGTCACCATGTTCTAGAACATTTGACACCTTCTCCATCTCCACCTGCATCAAGCATGAATTTCGTACACTATGCCCCTGGCGGTGAACGCCAGCCTTATTCTACGAGTAGCAGCTCATTCTATTCAGTACCTTCGCCCCTCTCTAATCCACCCGTGGTTCCGCCTCAACACCAAGCCTCGCCACACACTAATCAGCTCCCGCCTCTTGGGCAACTTACATCGTACGCGGATCGTCTATCGCCAACGTTCTCATCGTCTTCTCCGGTTTCTCATTCCCCCGGGACTTCAACGCATGCTCCAGCGTCGTTTGAGCGCGAGCGTGAAAGGGACCGTGAGCTTCGCGATCTTCCTCCAACGCCGGTGTCCGCTGAACCCCGGCAATCTAGGAGGTCTATTTTGACGCAACAATAAATCACTACGGTGGCACAAGGCATAGCACCAGCACAGCTCCTTGATCCGCTGCCCTTGCAGTTCACCCATCAACGCTGGAAAATTCGTTTTTGGCTCGCCAGACCATGATCATTGCAAGTTTGCAGCTCTTGCGCGCAGTTTCATTTCCCCATGATTTCCTCTTGTGCGTTCCTTTGCACGTTTAATAATGCGGCACGCTCTCGCTTGCCCTGGTTGAACATCTAGTCTCGTCTTTGGCCATTCATGTCTCTGGAATGAACAATTGTTATCTCCAGCACACTCTCCATGTTTTCGTTCTCGCCCTCATCGAAATAACCATCCTTACCGTACTTCCCTCTTATATGATAGCTCCCTACCTCGATCCGCCTCCTGGCCTTTAACTTTCCTTATCTACCTCTCCTAGCTCCTCGACCCTTTTTGTGTCTCCTTTTGTGATTTGTGGTTTAAGAGCGGATAATGTCACTTTAGCATGGCCTTTAGTCTCCTTTCAACGTCTGTCGGACTGGGATGGTGTGCCCAGGATTTATGCCTAGTTTGTTGTTTTCGGGTGACTGAATATTATAAAGCGTCGCTAATGCGCTGTGTCTGCATTTCTCGCGTGCCAAGTTGTGTCGGTCTTGAAGAACCCTGCTGTGATGACCCGCCAGTCTATTCAGTCCTCTCTCGTATTTAGCTTTTCAACTTCAATGATCGAGATCGACTTGGTCGAGCTTACGATCACGATCAGCCAGTACGTTACCCAGGCACTTGTATGTGGAGGGTGTCTTGATGTTTCTTTAGGAATACGGGGTATACATTATGATCATGGAGATTCACCAATGTTCCCCCCTGTGATCTTGATCACGATCGCCTTGACCTCGAAAACGGAGCCGAGGAAATGTCCTGGAAGTAGAGTCCCTGACGGACTAAATGCTTATTTCTGAACCGGAAGGTGATTGTCGGGGAGGGTCTGGTAGATGGAAGGTGCAGGTATGATGTATGAAAATATTCCTAAAGCAGCGGGTATGTTTTCTGAAAAAGTGATAGTGTTGGGCCGGAAATTAAAGAGCAATTGATTGAAGGGAGAGCAAGGGGCTGACATATTGACATATGTACGTACGCATCACCGAAAGCCAAGTCTTTATCATTATCATTGTAGGTTTTTAGGAGGAGCGCCCGGCTGGGGAAATGAATTATGATATCATCCACTCAGTCCCACGTGGCTTTTCTAGCTCTCCAACATACTCTCATCCTCATCCCACCTCCCCAATGGCCGAGCACGTCCCGCCTTCAGACCCCAGTGGCACACAAGAAAAGAGCGCTGCGCCGACTGCCCCCGAGCAGCCCGTCATCCAGTAGGTCCCGCGCACAACGGGCCCACCCTTTCGGCGAATTGACACACGGAGTAATCTGTACGGACAGGCCCCCAGGTCCGACTGCAAGGGTTGTTCTTCCTCAGCCCAATGGTGATGCCGATACGGATGAAGAGACGGGTGACCCTCAAGAGGAAGATGATGGGGACATCCTGGCTGATTTCCCTGACGAGACCGATGTACGCCCTTTCTTGCTGCACCGCACATCGTTATCTTACTCCTCATGATACTCGTTCACGAACCGCGTAGGACCTGGAGCTTGTGCACGCGAGAATAGGCTCATTGACAAACTTGCGCCTTCCCCGCTTTGCGAACCATCTCAAGAGACTCTGTTTGCGGCAGAATCGTATCTCGGTGTTGAATTCGGAGGATTTCCATCCGCTTGCACAACTCGAGGAGTTGGACTTGTACGACAACAAGATCAAGCACGTTGGAGAGGCGTTTGATAAGCTGGCCAACCTCACGTACGTATTACTTTGGCTATCGAGCGTTCTCAGTGACTAATGTTTCCCGTCAGCTCGTTGGATTTATCATTCAATCTACTGAGATCGATCCCAGAATGCTTGGAGAAGCTCCAACAGTTAGAGATGGTATATTTTGTGCAGAACAAGATAACGAAAATCTCTGGCCTACATGCATCTGTATCGTTAAGAAGCTTGGAGCTCGGTGGTAACCGTCTTCGGGTATGTCGCCGTGTTGTAAGTTCCGAAATGCGGCAGCTTATAGACAATCGAGACTATCGAAGGTCTAGATGCTCTGGTGAACCTAGAAGAGCTATGGCTGGGTAAGAACAAGATATCAAAGCTCGAGGTGAATTCGAGGCAATCCCGCTTGTTCTGTGTCTAACTCTCTGTTTTCAGGGCCTCGACAACTTGCAAAAGCTCAAGATTCTGTCCATACAGTCTAATCGCATCACTAAAATGGAGGGTCTGGACAAGGTTGTGGGTCTAGAGCAGCTCTATCTAAGCCACAACGGCATCAAGCAGATCGAAGGTCTAGAAAATAATGTGTGCATTTTTCCGTACCTGTTGAGTTGGGTTTGACAGCCTTTGCGCTAGATTAATCTCACAACATTGGATGTCGGTGCGAATTTCGTCGCCGCGATCGAGAATGTCGGTCATTTGACGATGCTCGAAGAGCTATGGGTCAGTTATATCCTTATACATGCACTCTCAACTCAGCTTCTACATCGTAGCTGAACGGAAACCAAATCCCGGACTTGAAAGCACTTGACACCCAATTGCATCATATCGAAACGCTGAGAACAATATACCTCGAAGCCAATCCCTGCCAGACTTCTGATATGGCAGGGTATAGAAGAAAAGTCATGCTTGCGCTCCCTCAAGTAACTCAAATCGACGCTACGTACGCCAATCCCTTTGTCTTGAAGGAGTCTGATTGCTGATCGATTGTCCTTTTGGGGTGCAGATATGTGAAGGCCCCTGGGTCCTAACTCAGTTGCGTTATAAAAACCTGTCCTTTGAGAGTATACTTGAATTCGTAATGTACGCGTAGCTGTGGAAGTTTCAGTCATTGTCTGCTGTAAGATAGACTTGACTCTGCATTAATGCCAGTAACGTCGTGACGTGACATACAGTACACCTTGCACTCTATCTGTGCTTCACGCGGGGTATTCCCCACCTCACCTTCCTTGAACCTTACTACTCGAAATTAAGTATTCGGCTCTTCATATCATTGACGTGGGAGCTGCTTCTTTGGCAAGGTGCTCATGTCGCATTCGAGTAAATCCAAAGCTAAGGGTATCAGTGCAAGCTCGTTCTTTGATCTCAAAGCTGAGCTCGCAAAGAAGGAGGAGGAGCTAGCCAAGGCCAAAGCAGCTGGGCAATCTACATACATCGTCGGAGGTGTCAAGAGGCCTGAAAAGGTGCGTCTTCAGCGCTCGCCTTGGTCCTGCACGCCATTAATTGCTACTGTCTGGATACTCCATCCTTCCACTTACAACTATGCCTTCATAGCCAAAGACCATATGGGCTCGAGAGAATAAAGGTGTCAAGGGGCGTGCACAGCGTGATATTGAGCTGGAGGAGATCAGTAAACCCACACTCGAATCAGCGCGCGCTGTTCTAGAGAGGAAAGCGAAGATCTACGAAAAGCTAAGGAAAGGCAAGACGGGAGGACTTAGCGAGAAACAATACGACGCATTGCTGGTAGATGTGAGTAGTGACGATCTACAAGGGGTTGAATAGCAATGTTGAACAACTCTGGATCGTAGTTCGATTCAACAGTGCCAACGTACTTTCAGTCACATAGTGACGATGAAGACGAGTCTCTGACAGTTCCTAAAGCACCAGAGCGTGATGTATGTGGCCATTTCGAATTCTTTTTCACGATGAAATGCTGACGCATGAATTAGGACGATCCCATAGTTGAATACGAAGATGAATTCGGTCGAATTAGGACGGCGCCTCGGTCAGAAGTCCCGAGAGAGTATCTCTCCAAGGAGAATCAAGAACCAGATGAGGACGAGTATGCTGAGATTTATCGATGCTATACCCCGTCACATTAAACTAATGCTACCATTTTCTATTGCAGGGATATTATCATACGAAATCCAGTCGATCACTTCCCGGTGTACGAGCCCTCAACAGAGCGACTTGCCGAAATTGCGCAAGAATTCTCGGAAGAAAACAATCCTTTGAATGTTCATTACGACGCAAGCAGAGAAGTTCGAAACAAGGGTGCAGGATTCTACCAATTTTCTGCAGACGAGGAAACGAGGAAGGCACAGATGGAGGAACTCAAAGCAGCAAGAGAAGAGACGGAGAAGGCGCGAAAGGAAGCTGGTGCGATCGACATTAAGCCAGGGGAAATCGAAGGAATGCGGGATGGAGAGAGTGTGAATGGAGATGGAGATAGACTCACAACGAGTGCACCAAAAAGTCGAGCGATGGAAAAGAGAAAGAGAGAGCTTGAGGAAAGGAGGAAATTGCTGGATGCTAAGAGGAAAAAGCCAAAAACTGAGACGACGGACGCTGCGGGGGGTGAAACTTTACAACCAGCCGCTACCACCAGTACATCGTCGAACTCAGTGCCTCACCAGACTCTACGTGTCGATGAGAAAGCCGGGGTCGGCGATCCACTAGCAGCGTTAGAGGAGGCGCAGACAAACAACTCGGAATCCAAACTTGATCAAGCGGACGACCCGTTCGCTGCTCTCGAGGTCAAAGGTAGCACATCGAAGAGCAAGGGCAAAGACAAGTTTAAAAGCAAGTCAAAACCGGCATCTGATGCAGATGTTTTTCTTGCACAATGGGAACAAGAGTTCTTCAGCAGCAAACGTAGTAAAAGCTGAATTAACACTATCCTACTCCCGTGTGCCCAACCTCAGCTCATTTCGGGCTTCCTCTATCCAGCCTCACTGGACAACGTAAGGAAAACCGATTTCCTAGCTGATCGAACTCGAAGTGTAGCTCCCCCCGTAGCGTGTGTTGCCTCTTTACACTTTCTCGCCCTTCCACGACGTCCTTCAAGAACGACTTGGCGCCCTGGAGCACCTCCATGGCAGGTTGAAGTACCATTCTGTGACCGGAATTGATGAATACCTCCTTCCCATCGACGTCTTCGCTGTTGCTATTCTTATTGACGAGGGAGATCAAGTAATCCACAGATTTCGAACCAATCGATTACAGACCCCTCATTCGGGAAGATTATCCTTTCGTGCTCATATAGGATGTCCCCAACATATAACATTCGTTCCTCCGCATCGTACAGCGCTAGCTCGTCCGGTGTATGGCCTGGTGTGTGCAGAATAGTCAAACCCAGAGATTGTTTAGGATCCGTTGGGGAATGTAGTTCATAGAGGTGTGGAACGAGTGTCGGCGTATACCCGGGTAATTGAAGGCCGAGAGATGTGCAGAGACTATTTTCGGCTAGGTTCGCAGACGACAAGAAGGATGGCGAGTAGTCGGATGCTATGATCAATGAATCTTTGCTGTGGTTCATGCGTTCATGAGCTGGGTATTGGAGCTTGAGCGATTCGTGGAGGCTTACAATTGTTCGACCGCCACTATATCCATAGATAAAATCGCTTTAAAGCACCCTCAGAATCACAAAAGTCCTGCGACGTACAGATATGATCATAGTGACAATGGGTTGTAACAACCACATATCTCATTGCTCCTCCAGGGTTCAATGGCTGACTTGCGTTTTCTTGCACCGGGTAGGTCTCAATGTACTCCCTAAGGCTCCTAACTTCGACGCTATCGTCATTGCATCGACCACCACAGCCTGTGTCGATGACGATGATCGTATCTGCCGATGGTATTATCTTTATGTAGATATGCGGCCATTCCGAGAAGATATCATTATATTCTTTGATAAGATAGGTAGTGCCGGTCAGACGGGTAGCTCTGAACGCGGACGAGAGTGTGCCAACAGACATGGAAAGCAAACGATACAGCAACAGCTAGGAAGTAGAGAAGTGTGGGGGATTCTGGGAATCAAGTTCTTGATCGTCCTCTCGCGCAAGCCATCGTGATGCCTATGGCGAGATTCATATGTCTGTCGTCGAATGCAGGGAACCTCATACCTCAACCACCAGAAACAGGACAAATTACGGCTACCTCTTCACCGCCTTTCAGTAATACACTTTCTGGGTCGTCAACCATCTCAGCGTCGACACTCCATTGACTCCGAGCGAGTATATCACCCAAATTGGTATTGGGATGGCGGGATACCAATATTTGACTTAGTGCAGTGAGAGGAAATTCTGCAGTGGGCAATTGTACGCGTTCTTCGGTGAGATTCGTCGCGGTGGATGCTGCTGCGAAGTAAAGTACTGTAATCTCTGTTCCAGAGGGATGGGTCATGTTGATGGTAGGAACTGACATCAATTTACAACTCGTATCATACATTAGCTCTATGTGCTGTCGGCGATCAATCCGACTTGTAGTACTTTGTCAAGCGCTTGTACTGTAGCCTCAAGTATGCTTCTACTCTAGACATCGGTTTTGTGGGACAGCTACTGCAACGGTCTAAGCTCCGCTGTCCACCAGATAGGTTTAGAGGTTTTAATCGTCACTAAATTTTCCTCAGGCAGGAATTGATTTGAAGTTGAAACCATGCCATCGAAGGACGACTCGTAATCAGCTAACCCAGCATCAACACTGATTTCAAGTAAAATAGAAAAAGGCTCACTGAGGTTCCACCGCAGACCGGTCATAGTTAGAATAGTAGAGTCTATCCCAACTGGAAGCAATCCGCATGTGGGTCCAACAATAGTGTGGTCGACAGATATCGAATGTTCACCCTGTATCAAATTGAGATTCCATTCACGTTAGCCACCTAGGATGCGTACCGCGTCGAGAACCCAGCCAACATTATCGTCGGTAACGCAAAATACCCTCTGTCGCTTCTTTCTGAGTTTATGTAAATACGAGAGGGTATGAATCGTCTGATCTAATCTCCCAGCAAGTCCACCGAGAATCACCAACTCATGCTGCAAGTGACCATCAGTAACCAGTGAAATTTTTGAATCGAAATCGCCTACCTCGTGGGTCTTGTGCTCAACCTCCTCGAGCGCATACACGCACTTCATGAGGTCAGTGGAGTCCTGGTCATGATCCTGTACAACCGGGACACCCTGGATACATGAGGTCAAGCAATGGCCAGCATTGTAGGCGCACTTACTTTGGAGGTATAGTAATCGCGGACGTCGTTTCGAAGGGAGTCTAGGTCCCCCTTGATAAGATCAGGCAGATACCTGGTCCATACATCATTCTGGCAATTTAGTTTCTGATAGATCCAACGGGGCCTTACTGTTCACGTAGTGGACCCAGGATATCGTACAGTCTGTTGGCACCTCCATCGGCACAGCAATGCCATTCGGACGAATTCCAAACTCGTTGAAGAAGCTGCACAGAAAAAGGCTGATTTAAGATTATAAGCGCTCTGTCTGTTTTCACCACCTCTTCGGATTGGAGGAACTCAATATTCCAGTTCCGCATAGGTACAGCGGGCCGAGTGATGAATGGGCTAAGCAAGGAGCGGATAAAGCCAACGATTGAGGTCATCATTGGTATTAACAGGCGGTCAACATCAAAATAAAGCTCAAGAACGTCGTAAGTGCATCTCTAATTGTCTACTATACACATGTGGTGGCATTGAATCCTAATACTCGGCTAAACAAGTCCCAGAAATAGCTATCACACGACCCAAGTCGTATCAATGTGCTCAACCTTGATTGCGCCGTGACCAAGTAGAAAAGCTAAGGGCTCCCACAATGCCAACGACGAGCAAGGCAGTCCCTGCACCGACTAAACCGGGGATATACAAATACCATGCATTATCGATTTCCTCTATCGCCTCCTTCTCGATTACATCCATATTCTTTTTGCGTCGCCTACGGATAGCAGGTGATTCGTTTTCGGCCGCTTCAGATATCGAGACTTCCAATTTAGGCATCTCAAGGTCCTGTACTGCCCCATGGCCTATCTCCGGTTCTAGCGGCAAGGTGGGAATATCAAGCGTGGGCGAGAGCAATTTAGCCCGTTCGAAATATTGCACAGCAGCTTCACGATCACGGTTCCAAGCTGCAACTCCTCCAGCCCCGGGCACTTGTGAGGGTGCTCTTATAGATGCAAAACTCGAATAAGATGAGGAAAGCAGGGACGTAGCAGCACCTTCGAGGTGAAGCATCCCGGCTTCCAGGTACAGCTTTGCAAGTCCTTCATTTCCTCCCAGGCACGTGAAATAATAGGCAAGTGATCCCGGTTGCGGGTGCTCTTCTATCACAAGGTCGACGGTGAGATGCAGAGGGAGATAGTGGGTGACCAGCCTCATCGTCGAAGAAGGCACTGATGCTTGATGCCATGCTCGTCTGTAAGACGTCTAGTGAGGGTCCAGAAGGGTCATTGGGAACCAACTTACATGAAATACTCAAATGCCGATTCCTTCTCTTTCCTAATATCAAACACCTCCAAGCCAACCAGTGTCAGACTAGTTGGGTCCATATTGTACTGGTGTTCCATCTCTTGACTCGAATTGAAAACAACTGTATTAGCCAAGTTGGGTGACGCAGAATCAGGTACAGGTCCGGTGATCAGAGACGGCCAGATGATAGGGTGGTCTTTCTCTAGATACAGAGTCAACAATCGCCCAGCCTTAGGTGAGTGGAGAGATTCAAGGGAGGAATAATAGGACGCCATAGCACTGAGAGGGTGAGATGGTGATGCAGAACGTGAAGCAAAGTTGGAGTGGACCGCACTACGTTTGTGCAATGGGCGTCTTGGTCCGGGGGAGATAACCCCAGGTGACAACCCGGGATCCTCTGCCTCTGAGACCTGCCCGCTCTCGAGAGAGGCCGCAAAGCTGCTGGAAATTTCGGGGTCCGAGACAAAGGCATAGGACGAAGGCGTTGAAGCTGTCGATGCAGACGAGGTCGTTCTTTCTCTTGTTGAGAGTCTTGAAGCCCTTGGTTCAAGCTGCCATGTAGAATTCGTAACATCGACATTGCTATAGAGGCGGCCCTGAGTTGCGTGGCCACGGTGAGGCCGTAAACACTCTACTACCAGAAACACGACGCACCTTGACAGTCGGGGCATGTCCACGAACTCCAGCTATCAAGTAGTTGCGTTCTATGACAACCTAGAATAGAATGCATTGAATTGTCATATGTTGGCTCCAAAGACCCGAGAGGCGCAGCGGTCGGGAAGCCACCCACTATGATATCTTCTTCTTGAGTGTCATGAGGTACCATGACGAGTACAGTAGCCTTGGGAAGCACGGATGTTAGCAATTGAGCGCGGGGGTGTGCAGACCATATAAGCACCTGATCATGAGACTAATGACAGCTTTAACGTCAGTACTGCAGGACCATAGCAAAGAGCAGCAGAAAATCTGACCTGATGCCACGAATAAGAGTAATACGGGCCTGCGTTTTGGTTCGTCATGGCGACTTTTGCTGTGGAGGAAGGGAATGAGATGGGATGGCAAGAACAGAGTCATGGGCCGACTTGGCACTGGGAATATCAGGCGCGTGGGCACGTGGTCAAAGGTAGTTGAGGGTAAGTAAACGAAAGTGGTCGATTTGAATAATGAATGCAGTTGACAATCGTATTCCGTCACACTTAAGAATTAACAAACCTATCAAAAAAGAGAGATATCCTGATGGTGGTATATGTAGTGCTAAGTGGTATATATAGACAACTTGCTCAAACTATATCATGTCCCTGGTCCTGACTTGCTATCTGGCCTTGGTCTCGATGTCGATCGTAGTGTGGTAGCTATGCGCTTTATTTTGTCCTTTTCTGCTTCCATATGCTGTATTAGCATTCCATCTAACCTAAGCAGAGAATCTCTATGAGAACGCAGCGCTGAGGAACCGCCCCGAACTTCCGGCGTTGTCGGGCGCTTCTTGTAGGCATCTGCCTTGCGCGATGGGCCACTGCTGGACTCTGGCATGGACGAGGTTTGCGAGTATTGCCGCAGCGCCAATGGGGATAACGGAGGGCCGTGCCCGTGATCGCTTTTCCGCTCAACAAAGTATTGTTGACGTGGTGGTATATTGCCGACTGGCTGCCTGGAGTCTTTTGCCCCAAATGGCAGTGATGGTCGACGGTTTTCCGTTGTTCGAGCGACATGGGGCGAAGAGTGGTTGCCCAGACGCATAAATGGACTCGGCTTCGTGGTATTGGTGGGTACGTTTGAGATAGCGCGCGAATGGGGATCAATATACAGCGTTGTCGGTCCTCTACCATCGTCCTGTCGACGAGTGTGGTCTTCGGTTTCGTCATCACTGTCTTCAGACGACTCCAGGTCATCCAGGGCATTAGGTTGTGATTGTAAGGTATCAAAAAAGTGAGTAGGTGAGGCTGGACCGGGTGCAGAATGTATGGCAACAGGAACATCATGTATAGGGAGTGTAAGTGACGGTGGCGTTGGTTTTCCACGTCTTTCGGATATAGGAAATGGAGGTGTAGTTGGTTCTGGCGCAAGAATTTCAGGTGCTGGAGGTGTCTGCGAACGGACAGGATCAGAGGGTGCGGATGTAGACCGTTGAGTGGGTATCGCTCTGAGTTGTTGATAAGGATTGCGAGGAGCAGGAGAGAGGGAGAAGTGGGCCAAGGATGATGACATCCTTGGAGGAGGCGACATGGTGGAGTAGCGTGGATCAGGACTATTCCGCGAAGTTTCGGGTTGGGACTCTGGAGGTTTAAAGAAAGAGGGTATCTCGTGAGAGGATGAAGATGCTGAATGAAGACCACTCCTCATCATCTCTTGGTATGCAGATGCCGTTGGAGATGGCTGAGAATATTCAGAGACAGAAAGTGAAGGCCGACCATGAAGAGCAGATAAAGCAATCGATGCTCGTGGTTCGTCGTCATCCTCGTCGTCATCATCATCATCGTCACGGTCATCGTCCCCATCTTCATCATCGTCAGAATAGTGTGATTCAGATGTAGTAGCACTAGCTGGAGGTGGTTGTCGAACACTCGAGTTGAATGAAGCCTTGGCGCTATACATCTCCTGAGATGATGTTCTAGAGAGTGACGATTGACTCGGCAATGGAGGGGTAAACACCAACTCCCGCTTGTCGTCGGGGCTAGAGGCATCTGATATCATCGGTGTTGACCTAGACTTCCTGACACTTCGTGGTGAAAGTGCGCTCGAGGGTCTCGGAGGTAACTCTGGGGGAGGCTCGGGGTTCGTCAAATCTGTTTGAGAATGAGAGAAGCCCTGGGTAACCGTATATCGCCTGGGGGGTGGAGTGAGCGGGGTCATAGGAGCTGTGGGCGTGTCGACGCGCAGGGGAAGATAACTGGAGCGGGCAGAAATACGAGAACCGGGCGCCAGCTGGCTTTTCTGGGCATTCGAACGAGCTTTGCTCGACCGCTGACTATGTTGGCTGTGGTGGCTATGCTGACTACGCTGGCTATGAGTGGACTTTCTGGGCTCCGCCTCAGGCGGTGACTCTTTAGAGATAATGCGTGGCGGGACGATATGCTGATCAAGTAGGGGTTGTGCGGCCGGCGAAGATCCCCTCGATAGCCCTTGAGAAGTGCGCCCTGAATTAGTCTGTCCCGAGGTGCGGGGAGAAGTGACAGGGGTAGATGTCGCTCCAAACATGAAAGAGAAAGAAACGTCCGGAGACGTATCTAGTGAATGGTGAACAGCTTCTTGCAACAGTGCTTTTCTCCAACTCTCTTCGGTGTCATACGATGACGATAAGCCAGGACTCCTCGGAGGAGGTAGTCTATCTGCCAGCACCGCAGCTCCAACAGAATCTTGGACACCCAACCCATGCAGCGCTGAAGCTTGAACGGCGAAAGGATACTCCGCAGAGGGCAGAGGTACATCAACAATATCAGTTGGGTCAATGACAATATCATGCGCGGTTTTGTTGTCGTTGGCTAACTCTGGGTCACGTCGAGCTTCACGGTTCTTCATTTCTTGTTCTGCTTGCTTCACAGCAACAGTTAAATCCGCCATCTTCTCCCGAACCACGGCAACACGACCGCTCGGTTGACGCGGAGCAGCCGCAGCTTGAGCAGGGGCCCGAGGTAGCTGATTAGATGTTCTTGGTTGAACCCGTGTGGTAGTCGGTGAGTCGCTAGCGGTTCTCAGAGCAGGGGCCGTCGACTCTTGGCCTGGTTGGGGGTTTCCTGTAGGTGTGGTGGGCTTCGACTTAGTTTTACCAACACGAAATAGGTCAAAGAATGTCGGAGTGGTCGAGCGGGCGGGCCGCTTGGGTACATCTAGCGCAGAACCGAGGTCGGCCGGTGATGGCTTTGAATGCGCAGGAGGAAGAAAATAGGTATTCTTCATGAGTAGCCGTAGTCGGTAAGCAACATCATCGCCATCATATTCCTCCACCTCATCAACTCCCGGTCGAAATGACGATATATCGAATACCTCATCTTGAAGAGCCACAGAAGGGGGTGAGGGTGGAGAATCCGGCCCTGAGGCTGTAGGAGTAGAAGGTGGATATAGCGAAGACGACGTCCCAGTCTGTTGGGTTGAACCAGACGCCTGCGTTGCTATTGAGTCTCGGACTTCGCCTGTGCGTTTACGTGTAGGCAAGCGGGTAAATATGGATGGCAGAGGATTTGCTCGTGGAGTTGATTCTAACGGAAAGACCGCCATTGCGCTGGCCTGGTGAAGATGGGCTTTGGTTCAATGTGAAGGGATTTAATATATATAACGTACAGTTTTGATAGCCATCGGGGATGATTCAGTGGACAATTCATCCAGTAAGTCATGTCCATCCCCTGGAGACGTACTGGGACCAACGCCAAACTCCTCATCCGCCACTGGCTCGCGCCTCGGGATCGGGTGCACAAGACGCGGTTGGGGTATTGCAAGGGTTTCCATCGAGCTGGGCAACAAAGTTGGATCCTGAACGAGCGTGTGGTCGAGATATGGCATCTCCGGTGAAGGATCTTGAGCGGTGGAGTCCCCTGCGAATGTCCTTGACCGTGCGCGTATTCGGGGACGACGAGTAAGGCTAACGGCACTCCCGGTTGTTGCAACGCTGGCATTGCTGGCGACAGATCGAACGGAAGGATGGCGTTGAGCGACGGCGTCGAGCAATTGGGGTTCTTTTGGCTGGGACATGGTGCCAACACCGTGGCATGAAGGCCAAGCGTCCAGATGCGCTGCTAACTACAAAAATCAAACCGCCAAAGTTGGAGTGACAGATTTTATTTACGTAAGTTTATATTTCTGCTCGCTCCTCACACCTGCCGGCGCTCTTTTTCGTCTTCCATACTACTCATCATGGTTCAATGGTTAATTGACTGTAAGGCGCGTAAGCTACTCCCTGACGTCGCTAATACCTTGGAGACCAGTACTACCCCAAAGTCCGGGGTTGCTACCTAAATGGCAGTTGCTTGTTGCAGCGATGGCTGTCTTTAACTCGTGCCAAAACTTTGCTACTACAAGACTCACCCAACGTATCTATAGCGGACCCGGCGTCGTTGGTAGGCATAAAAATGAACTTGGCCCGCACGATTACTCATTTACTTTGCGTAGTAACACCATTACAAGCCCGAACATTCGCTATTTGGACACTCACTGCTGCTGTAATTCGCGGTTATGCCGCTTACAATATACATGACAAAACGTGCGTCCGCATATGTCAACAAGCTCACGTAGTCGTCTTACCCCAAACGGACTCAGTTTATATGACATGGCTCTCCTGAGCTACGTCTTCGCGTTTGGACACTTTGCTTCGGAATTGCTTGTCTTCCGCTCTGCGAAGATCACTGGACCAGTAATCAGCCCTGTCATCGTTGCCTGTAAGTTGTGTCATTTCACCATTGTGGTGCGACCTCATGATTTTATGCAGCCACTTCACTCATTTGGATGTGGACACAATATGATTACTACGTCAGACAGTAACCGTTCGTTGGTTTATGAAGCCATTGTAACGGGGCAACGCTCACTCCAAGCATGTCTTTCAGGTTTTCAACGGCGTACGTGAATCCTAGAGGCCAGTTTTACCCCTATAATCTTTATTCCCCTAAAGTCTTGCTATTACTAGTTCCTTGATTTGCAATGGAAAAAGGTGATTGCGCGATATCATTACCCGATTGCTGTTATAGAGCTCTAGCGTCATACTGGTCAGGGATGTTTTTGGCACTAACGGCATGGATTGGTGAATGCTGTATTGAGCATCGTTTGCATCAAGAATAGCGGCGTGGTCGAAGACGGCATGCCGTGGGCCAATCAACCCTCGACTGGCCTCATGGACAACCTTAGTGAGAATTATCTACTCCCCAAGCAAGGGTTGATAGACATGTCAAGTCTGTCATCGTTAGGGTGTAGCCAATAACTTCACGGACATGAAGACCAGGGGTTCATTACCGCACTAAACTCGCGATCTAGTTACATGCACGTCTCGGTGCTACTCCTTGGGTTCGTGTCTTTGCTTTGAGCATTAGTCTCAATCTGTTCTTGGACGAATTTCATATAACATAGCTACGAATGACGGGGCCAAAAGTGCAAGCTAACCTGACAAGCTGGTCAACAATGACCATGAGACGAAATGCAGATGCTTATTGGAGGTTGGATGGTCTAGACGTACCAGTGTGGGTGTAAGCGGTCTGGAGGTCATTCACTACGGTCAAAGGGACCACGAATTCTGACCAAAAATGCAGTAAGAAGTCGTTACAAATTATTCCAACACATTCCGGGACACGAATAGACCTTGCAGACAAAAATAAATACTTGCATGGTGAGGGTGCAATGCCTGACTCGCTGTTAACCATGGTAACAATTGGAAGGTGCACGAATTCATGTGACAGGAGCTGCCTGCGTGCGCAAGACGAGCTAAACCGGCACCTGCGACTGATCGTAGACTGATTCCGGAGAATCGATTGTCCACATATGGGTTGAAGAATTGTTACGACCAGATGAACCAGTCGCCAGTACCTGGTATCCCATCTGTTCTGGGCTCTGTCGGATCCTGCTTGACGCCCCCCTCACCCCATCAGGCGGTAAAACTCGTACGCAAGCGAAATCATCGGGGTAGCCTGCGACGGTACACAAGGCCCCCACAGCATTTTCGGCCGGTGGTTGGAACCCGTCAGGTACCCATGTTATTGTTGTAGGTTCGCGTTGTCGTGGACAGCAACTAGTGACAGGAACCAAATTTTGCAAGACGGCGTATACTGCAATACATTCGCCCGGCATTGAAAGAATTGTATTGGCATTACGGGGGAGGAGAAAATCAGAATATTTCGACGGTGGTACCAACTGAGAAGGTACGAGAGCTGAACTCATATGGCGGCTGATCATGTGGGTGACTGGAATGAATAAGTCTCATGCTGGGCAGCAGTGCGACCCCTTACTCCTGTGCTGCTGAAGCAGGGCATGAGTTCCTAAATTTAATCGACGACGATGTGTGGGGCAGGAGATTGGGATTGATTATCCCAGAGACTGATATCCGTGCGGGGAACTGGGGTTTTTACCGCCGTCCATCCTTGGTATATTGGACGGGTCTAAGCGTCATGCGGCAGGCCGATCAAATGGCGCCAGGAGAGAACCCGAAGCATAAGGACCTATGCGACCCCACGAATCTGACAAACCCTCCTGGCCGTTAAATGAAACTGGAATGTGGCTTTGACATGATCCGAAAAATTGACGGCGGGAAGAACTCACCCAAGGTACCCCAATGTGTATATAGAGTATAACCTTTCAAGATTCTAAAGGTTTCGACATATTTCTGTTGTGTGGCGAACGTGCTTCTAAGGAAAGGTCTCATCAGGAGTCAGCTGGGTGGACCTGATTAGATCAGTTTGGCGAATAAACGTAACGATGGCGAGGAATGTTGCAAGGTCCAGTTCCTGCGGTAGTAGTTTGATTGGAGGCGGTAATTCTCATGGGTCAGGGAGGAGTCAATAGAATTATTGGTGCAAGAACGTGTATTTGGAGCGGCATTCATTGAAAACCTGAAGGCTCGATGATCAGCATGTTGTGATGCATCGGACAAGGTGAACCGCAGGACCAATGCAGTATACTCGATGTTTCCGATGTCATGTGCACGTGCTGGGTGTGGATATGATCAGGGAGTGATCTCTGAGTCAAACGTAACACGAAACCCGTCGCTGGAGGATTTTTTGCAGAAAGGAGAATTGATGCAGGTTCGGCGAGAGGTGAGCACGTTGAAAGGGTCAGAAATAAGTCTGAAGGAAGCCGTTGAACCGATGGTCCCGCGTATCCCTGGGATGGGGTTTAGCACGTTCTTTGAGCCGAGAACAGATCACTCGCCCCGGATCCCAGTTGTGCAGGTCGGTAAGACTGCCAAGAAAGGCGACTTGTTCTGTCTTCATTTCAAATTTTTGCTACAGATCCGTGACGTTTTCCAATTCAGCCTCTCCTATAAATTCAGCCATCTTTCTCCGCACTCCCTCGACAATTGGGCCGACTCACCCATTTCCACTGACCACCAACTCGAATGCCCGCCGCAGACTTCCCCCAAGAGCTGCTGTACGCAATATGTGCACATGTTTACGCCGCATCACTGCCACCCAAAATACCGTCTCTCGATCCCACTCTCTTGCGCGGTGACTACGGCATTCCGACATCTCTTCCCTCCTCTCTGCCGCAGCCATACTGGCCGCAGGAGCTTGTCTATAAGACACTTGCCAACCTCTGCCATGTCAACCGTGCCTGGTACGAGGCAGCAAAGCCGTGGTTGTGGATGAAGTCAGTGTTCTCACCCCTTAATCAGCTCATTAGTTAACTCATGATGTGTGGTTATCTGATAATCGTCTTCAGGCTGGAGATCTGTCAACCTGCTGACTGGTTGAAGCTGGTGGAACGCATTGCTTGGAACTACGAGGAAGAGACCGTTGACTCGGTTATGGCCAAGACTGTTGAGGCTGCCACCAGTGCAGTAATGGCATCGGCCGCTGCGAGCGGACAAATGCACGATGAAGCCAAGCTTAGGCAGTGCATCCTTGATGCTCTAGCAGAACCCGATGGCTTGGAGCTGGAACCCGACTCATCCGTCCCCTTTGAACTCCTCACACCCCCTGCTTCACGCGAACCATCCCCCCGCCGAATCCGCCCCAAAAGCAAAAGCCCCGCACGATGGAAACTACTGAGGTCCATTAATGACGCTATCCAGGACGTAATGCAACGAAGAGTGCCAAACATGTACAGTAAGTCGGTAAGGCTTGCGCTTTCCACGCACTCTGACTTTCGGCTTTAGTTCCTACGCCTCATGATCCGCGTCCTGGCCGACATGTCCAACACATCGATTTTAATCACTTCAGAACCATCGGAATGAGAAGATCGGTTGAGGAGGGTGTTCTGAGTCCTTTCGTCACCGGAGCCCGTGTTCAGGCAATTCTCAAGGTATGCAGTTGAAAATTTCTTGCCGCCACCGCGGTACTTATCCGAAGCACAGGAAACGCCGAATCTCATCGCCTTCGGAGCAACAGAGTACATGGACGGTGCTCTCACGCTGCCCGTGCTAAAAGAGTTGTTCTTGCGAGGAGATCTGTCTTGCGGTCGCGGACGTCCTTCTCGTCATCGCGGATCTGACGCAGAAGAGGACGACCGTGAAAGGCGGAGGGAATGCAGAGAGCTCGAGGCCGTTGATCTTACTGGTTGTATAAGCGGAGTGTTCGTCGATGCGCTGACGGCGTTTGTGAACACCCATTTGCTGCTCGCTGGCGACAACTCCAATGATGAAGATGGGTCAGATAGTGATGGCCGCGCTCGAGCTGGTCGCCTAGTCCACGAGGAGCCCCTTGCATTCCCCGGACTGAAACGCCTTGGTCTTCGTGGCGTCAAATCGATTATGCCTCGCATCCTTGCTCCATTCGTTTTGGCGTTCCCATCGCTTACTCACCTCGACCTCTCTGCGACACGAGTTACCCCGGACATCTTGTACGCCCTCGGCGAGTCGCCGACTGTCCGCCTCCGCTCGCTTGCTTTGAGTCGTTGCACGCGCCTGACTGGGCGGAGCATCCGAGACCTGCTGGTGGACTCCCCGGTAACTTGTCAATTGAAGGAGCTGAACCTTTTTGGCGACAAGACGTTCCCTCTTCCCTTGACGGAGGATGAGCTCCGTGACATGCTCACTCTAGCCCCCTGCTTCACTTCCGGAAAGATGGTTTACCTGGATCTTTCCAGTGCCGTCCTGACACGGGAATTATTACTCGATGTCTGTCCGCCTCAGCCACATCTGCGATCACTCGGTCTTTCGTACATCCCTAATTTACCGTTGAAGGCAATCGCTGAATTTGTAAAGACGAAGTGCTCACATGTCGAGGTGCTGACCTTGATTGGTACTTCGCCGGAGCTTAGCTGCGGCCTCCGGCCCGAAGACGAGGGCAACGCCCGGCTGGCCGCTAGATCATCGTCCATCGCCCTGCACACCCACCTGATTCGACCGCTATGCACGCCACCGTTCTCCTTCAGCCTGTCTAGCCCTGCACAGGCCCAGCCAGCCCAGCCAGCGACACGCCTACGCGTAATCGAGCTCTCTCCAATCATGCTCGCGAGCTTGAATGGCGGTGCAGGCTCGTGGAGGATCGTCAGGAGCAAGGGTGGCCGGGGTTGGTACGTGGACACTGCCAGCGGGTGGGTTGCACAGGGAGCGGAAAGCACACTGCGACGAGACCTAGAGCCTGGTCATCCGATCCGTGGTGCGCTGGAGAAGCTCTCGGATGCCAACGGGAATGTCAGCAGCGGGACGGGCTGGCATGCGCGCAAGATGGAGGTAAGTACGAGCATCAGGACCGTTGATTCGAGCTGACGGGCGTTGGACAGATCCTTCATGGCAGTGGGATGCTTGGGCGCGAAGACGGCTTATATGGCGCTGTTTCGTTTGCTTATCAAGGTTGAAAACTTACTGATAAGCAGCAGGAACGGAACAAGATCCGTTCTCCGACATCTGATGCAGGTGTGCCCGATGGGTGGCCTCAACCAGAAGCTTGGATGCCTTTTACGACGTTTGGGTTGTGAAGGGTGCAGAAAATGTACATCTACAAGGGATACTGACTGGTTACATGGTTATCTATAGTCGCTTTGCATTTGGTTTGCGCATACTGTACTTACATTCGCTGCATCTAGTTTATCATTGCTCTACGAATACATGCACGTCTTGAACGCTACATTTGCAATGCGGCGTGTCGCATTTATGGATCGCGACTAAAAATAGCATTGGATTGGAGCTGTGCCTGCAACTGACGACAACTATGCGTCTGGGTTCGAATCCCTCAGCCGTCCTCATTTATTTCAGCCCGCCTTTGTTCCCCATCCCATCCTCCCCATGTCTCAAGGTATTTGTCGAGCTGCACCCTTTGTTCTGTCGATGTGACCTTTGTGCCTAGCAAACGGCTCCCAGTTTTCCGAAGCTACGTTGCTGGACCAGACTGGCGATCAGACTACTCCACAGACCGTCTCTGCACGGCGCCAGCCAAGCTCACTCCGCAGGAGAACCAACCTCACCGATGTATCTCGCCACTCCACCGCGAGCGTGTTTCGCAGAGCCACTCTTGCGAGCATGCTCATTCCCAGCAAGCCAGTGGGTCCAGCTCCAACCCTCCGCCAGAGCATTCGGGCGGTCGTGTGCGCCTCATGTGTGTCCATCCTTCCGTCTCCCGAGCTTATCTGACGAGTATAAATAGATTTGAACTTACTTCTTGTCTTCATACCTATCTCGGTTCGTGATCGCACCCTTTTCTTGGCATACAGCTTATGCGCGCCTCTTTGATATAGTGGGCGCTCCATTTCGCCCTGCCCAAGAGTACGGAGCATCGTGATACCTTGATTTTTACTAGTGAGTTTCCGCCTCACCTTGAACTTGTCTCTCGCTCAAGGAAAGGGTAGCATCGTTCATTGCAATCATTCCGCTCGCAAAGGTGCGCCTTACGGCGCTTGTCTGATTGCAGAGAGTAACTTGCGCAGCTCCTCGCGTTTGCAACAGATGAACTCTCTATGCGTGTTGGTCAAACACTGGCCGGGTTAATGAATGCTACGCTCGTGAGTGCAGACATCCGACACAAGGTACTCCTCTAAAGTCTCATTCAGGGAAACGCGTAAGTTGATAGAGCTTGTGCGCACAATGGTCCTCACTTTCCTCTGCTCCCAGTGTCGAGCTTATAGTATCTGTGAGTGATCTGTCACTTCAAGGGTCCTGTATCGTTAATTACCTATGCTTACTAGATTGTGGCCTTGATCAAATGCGAATTGCGCATTGTCCAGTCCTCCTGTGAGTGAACCCCAGAGCCTAGATGACGCAACGCTGATCGCGGCATAACAGTGATTGGCTCCGTCCTAAGTAACCTCTGTAGGTCAGAACCCTTACGCCCACTATTATCATTCACCACGCTACACAGTGCTTGTGTTGGGAATGTGCTTCTTTGCTGGTGGAACACAGTATTCGGAGCAGGGGTTTGGCGTCAGTCAGTAGCTTAATTTCAAGCCGGAGCACCACATAATTTAACACAACCCAAAAGGTGCTGTCCAACTTAATTCGACTCTCTTGACTGTCAGTGTAATTGCGGTCCTCCTTCCGGCCGCCTTCCACCTGACTGTCGATGTCGACGATTCCACCGAGGCCAGAGACATCCTGTCTGTCAGCCGCGGGGTTCGTGTTCCACTTTTTTTCTGTGCGGCTGCACTTACAATTGCTTAGGTGTCCATCATACTCCTCTTCAGTGGGTATTACTCACCTCGAGTACCTTTCGCAGCTTACGAGTCCTAGTCTATGCTTCATACCTGTTCTTCCAACTCTACTCCCATGCCCAGCTATACCACGATTCACCGCCTGACATTGTGCAGTCTATTAGGTATGCTCGTCGTAACAAGAAGTCCTCAGGGAAGAAGCAGGATCCTCAACACACTGGCCCTCTTATTGACCTTGCCGGAGAGTCTGGGACCCAGGCGCCTTCCAATGGTTCTGAATCTACCTCCCGTCACCAACAAGAGAACACCTTCGTCGAGGAAGGGCCAACTTCGGACGCGGAAGAGGAAGTTGAAACGCCCTCCACATCGGCCCTCGCCGCAATTATTCTTCTCATCATTGTAACGGTGGTAGGTTTTCCCAAAGCTTTTTAGCTTTGGCCTAAAATGATTGGTCCACGAAGCTTGTTGCAGTGACTGCAGAATTCCTTGTGGACTCCATTGATGGCTTAACTGAGTCTGGTGGGATTGGGAAGGAGTTCGTAGGCATAATTCTGTTGCCCATCGTCGGAAACGCTGCAGGTACGGCGCTCATAATTGTATCCCATGCGACTTTTAGCTCACCCTTGACTGTGCCATTACAGAGCACGTCACGGCAGTTGCGGTATCAGTGAAGAACAAGCTCATGCTAAGCCTAAGCGTTGCCGTCGGCTCAAGCATAGTGAGTCGTAAGAATGTTTGGAGCTCTAACCCCCCTCTCACACCACTTGCATAGCAAATTGCGCTATTCGTCATCCCGTAAGCATCCCAATGTACCGGCCGATGCTCAAGCCTGATTCTTGTCTATTTATACTAGGTTTATGGTTACCTTAGGGTGGATACTAGGAAAACCCCTCACCCTCTTGTTTGATCCTTTGGAATCTATTACTCTCTTTCTATCAGGTATGATCGTCATGCGTCGCAAACACCTCTTCCATTAATGCATGAAAAATCCAGTTCTCACAGTCAACTATGTCGTACAAGACGGCAAGTCCAATTGGTTGGAGGGCATGATCCTGATGTGTAAGTGACAACCCTTATGACCCTCACTGACACCTGAGAAATTATTTTAGGCTTGTACGCTATTCTTGGTGTTACATTTTGGTACTACCCTGGTACGTATGGACTCTGCCTAGAGAAGCACACGCAGCCGACGAGTTTCTTCTTACAGGATCCGACCCTTCCGGTTTGCTGGCTTCATGCAAATGAGGAAATGTCCCGGATGCCAGTGATTTTTTGCAGGCGCTTGATTTCTATTAATACATTGGGGTACTATGTTTCTTTTATTTATTGGTTTGGTTTGAATGCATTGCCTGCTTGGTGATTTAATGCAACGTGGGCGTCCTATCTCCGATCAGCCATACTACTGCGCTGTTGCAGGACCGGTAAGTTTGACTCACATGCGAGTTTGTGATTTTCTCCAAGGGTGTAATGTCCTCCGTGCAGTGTGCTGGTTGGGACTTTGTGGTTGGACAATGGTTTACAAAAAGAATAGGAAAGCGCGAAGCCAGACATGTACCTAGTTGGCTTGTGTTTTTCCAGTCCTGCCACTTCCCTATGGGTCAAAAGGACTTGTAGCATTGATGGATGTAGGATAAAGGCGAATTATCTGATGACCCAGAGCGCTCATTCTGGGGTTTTCATTTCAGAACTTTCTGGATAATATCGGCACCACCCCTTGGGTGCATCACGAGCTGGAGTGTCTCTCGAGTCCCATTCTACGAATGACCTGACCACGGGACCACTCCAGTAACTCGAGCATGTGCACCACAAGTGCGTCACTCGTTCGCATCAACTTAGCACAGCTCTGATCCAGAGTGCTTCGTGATGCTGATTCGGATTTAGACTCTTAACCTGGTTGGCAGGTGCTGACAGGCCTGGAGTATGCTACCAAGGGGTTGCCCCTCAAGAGAATTTGTTCATGCTCGGAATGACCCCACAGAGGGACCTTCGCCAATCAGATTGATTAGAATTGATTCGAGAGCATTTTTAAAGGATGCATTTCAAGCGCTAGATGGGTAGAATGGCTGTGCCACACAATTATAATACACCTTGCCAGGCAAGGACTGCGGATGTCATTTCCAATATTCTCGTCTAGGTGAGACAGCCGATAGCCCTTCCTCTCCTCATTACGCCTTCAGTTTATGTCGCGCTCCGTGGCAACCGAGGGTGCTAAGAGTTTACATCACCACATAAAATGTGATGATGGGTGGCAAATTCAGGTGGAGTTGAACACCCGACAGTAGCCTCAGGGGAGCGCCGGATCAAGACTCTGGGGTGCAAGTCCAACAACGAGAAATGACAACGCTCGTGAGGACAGCAGCGAGTAGATGGCCCCTGCAGGTTCTGCTTAATGTCCCGACGGCGGACACCGGGCACAAATCCTGTCTGTCCCAAGAATCGCACGGGTCATGGAGCTATTGCAAGCTTAGTTGGAGGTTCAGCACTGTGGTGCCTAGACTTGTCCCTCCATTGGCAAGGTAAGGACATTGTAGCCCAGGCGCAAGCATTTGGCAAAGATAAGGTGGCATCGGGGAGGGTGCGAAGTGGCGGGCTTGCCTTCGATCGATCACCAGATTACTTTGTCTCCACAAAATCACCAGCCGAAATAGGTGCTTCCACGTACCAATCCATCATATGCTGCGTAGGCAGAATTACCCAGTTAGCCAAACATAAGTCTCATGACCCGTGGAGCTGTATGGGCGAAGCCCACAAAGAAATCTGATACAAGAACACTCGGGATTTCCCCGTAGGATACATACGAATATCACCTAGATCTGCAGGGAGGAACAGATTGTGATTTGTTGTACCAACCCTAAAGTTTCTTGGACGTGTGGGGAAAATGCGACTGTACCAACCAGGGCTGGTTCAGCTCAAAGCTTGGCTTTTGCGGCAGCCTCATCTAATGTCACCGCGGCAGATGCCAGGACCACTGTATTCCTTTCTTTGACCTTTGCAACTGTAAGGGTGCTGGAGTGAGCTTTAGTAGCTTGAGAAGGCTAAAGGTCGCGTACCGAAGACTACTTTTGAACCTTCCTTCCACATCTCAGTGACAATAGTCTCCCCAGGATAGACTACGCCGGCAAATCTGCACCCACGCTTAGCAAGACCAGAAAGGATTCCATCATTTACTTTCGCTCACCGGACTTTGATGTCTTTGTAGGGTCCAAATGTCTTCAAAACGTGCTTCCCCGCGATTCCCATAGTACACAACCCATGGAGGATAGGTTGGTCAAATCCGCCGATGGCAGCAAAGTCGGGAAGGATCTACAAGAGGTCAAAGACTTGTTAACAACTTGCATTTGAAGTTGCATCATGTGCGCACATGAAGTGGGTTCAAGTCACCACTCAATCTGTAGCCAGAAATGTATTGAAGAAACCTATAAATGTGGGTTGTTTGTATCCATACCTGTAGAGGGCCGCCTGTGTTGGAGTTGTCTTCTCCTCAAGTACTGCGTCAGATTTGCGTGGAGGTGGAGCATTCGTCGCAGTTGCTGGTCCCCGATCTACCAAAAAGGACAAGTGAGAATCTCGCGGAGAGCATTTGCGAAAATGGTGACCACCTTTTCCCGTTCGTTTTCCACCAAATCCACCAGCACCGCGAATGAAGACAGTGGACTGGTTCTCAAAGATCAGTTCACCAGTTTGTTTGTCCTTTGTCTCCACAATGCTCGTGACTGCTGCCGCTTTGCCCTTGTCCAAAACTTCCATCAATCTGACCTCGTTCACAAGCTCCCCACTTGTAGGAATTGGTCTCTTGATACTGAGGTATTGTTCACCATGCAACAGTTTGGCCTATATCGCCATCACAGTCAACATATGCATATGCGCGGGGCTTTGTGGATGTTATCCTACTGGGTTGAAGTTTGGCAACCAGTCCAATGGTACACCTGAGCTGGCTGGGAATTGGGGGATTACACCAAATGTTGGAAGAACAGCAAATTCATCATCGCCTTCGAATGTCCAGTGCAGCTCCTTCTCCGTGGCTCCAATACCAAGATTATATAGGATGACATCTCGCTAGAGACCTGTTAGCTGTTGAGCTGCAGCGATTGATAGGCGCGGCTTACTTCAGTGTAACTGTAAGTTAAGGGTTCAGGTCGAAGTTTTTTGGCGTTTACAACGAGTTGAGAGTCCTCTGGATCAGCAAAGGCATCAGGAGAGTTGAACTTGGACATCGTTGACTGGTGAAGCTCCGGGGAGGTGGACGTAAGTTATAACAGGTTCAAAATCACATGTCCCAGTCCATCTGGTTGGGCGCTTGAGCTCCGGGACCTGGGATCTTTCACATGTGGCATTACTATCTACCGTGCTCAAGCAAATGCGTGGTACTGGACGCTAGATCAAGTGGTACATTATTACTACAGCTTAGCCTTCACTGGTTCTCCCTTGTTTCCAAAGTTGTCGATTAACTGTATTCTTGTGAGCAATCCAGGGAGCATAGAGTGTGTAACATTACCAACCTGTTGCATAGCTTCTTGCGTTGAAGTTGGGTGTGTAGCGCGACCGTCATCTATGCAAGTTCACGTACAAGATATGGGACCTTTGCTGTAGCACATACCGAAATTGGTGATAACACTCCATTTCGCAATCACGTCTTCTGGGGAATAAGGCTTATTGCTCGGGAAACCATGTCCGCCAGAACGTTGCCAACGCGTTTGCGCTGCCCATCCACCCGAGACTTCGAACAGAGACCCGCTTGTCTCTTCATTGGCTGATGAATGCAATTAGGACAATACAATTCCAAAAAGAAAAAGGCAGAATGGAGACAAACCTGAGCTACTCAAGTAACCTACTAGAGGAGCGATGTAGTCAGGTTTGAAGGCGTCAACCATTTCTTGCGGCCTAGAAAATACAATGAGTGACATCCTAACCAACGTCATAAGGAAGTACCCACCAGATGGTACTTGTCATTGCAGTACCGGCAGAGGGTGCAATGACATTAGCCAATATGTTGTATTTCTTGCCCTCAATAGCCAACGTGCGAGTGAAACCAGTGATGCCGGCCTTGGCAGTCGAGTACTAGATACGAAGGGTTAGGTACCAAATCCGGGGGCAATAGACCGCGACGAACGTTTGCTTGACCAAAGTTACCATCTGCCATATTGGGGTCAGCAAACCGGGACCACGTAAATCGGGGAGAAACTCACAGATTCCGACCTGAGAGCAGGTTGTTACAATACGACCGTATTTCTGCTTCTGGAAAATAGGCCAAACAGCCTTCGCGCACTGGGTTGGGGCAGGATTGGCAACCATTCATGAGATTACGAGAGGATTCACTACCTTATAAGTACCGCTAGTATAGGAGTTAGCTTAGCAGTGAGGTTATGTGTGACGAGCATACCGGAGGTGAACTGCGACAACAGCATCCCACTCTTGCTCACTCATTGCTTGGAAGGACTTATCCCGGAGGATACCGGCATTTGCAATGAGTATATGCACAGAGCCAAAGTTGTCGAGAGCCGCTTTGACAATGGCATCACCATCCTCTGCTGAGCAAACAGCAGGGATAGCCTTCCCACCAGCTTTTTTGAAATAACATGTATAAGCGAAGGAGCAAGACGAGGACTACTGTATACATACCCTTTGTAATCTCCTCAACTACAGCTTTGGCACCTTTCTCACTGACATCGTTGACGACGACATTAGCGCCCAATTTTCCATACATGAGCGCATAGGCACGGCCGAGACCAGCTCCGGCACCTGTAATTATCACAGTCTGTCCATCAAAGCGGACTGCTGGGGATGACTGTGCGTTGGGGGGTAGCTGAGCCGCGTGCTTTAGCTTTCCCTGAGCATATTAAGTCCGTAAAAGAGTTTTTAAAGTATAGGGCGAATCTCTTACCACTGCGTCGACGTCGGTCACAGACTGGGGACTGAAAATGGCTTAATGAAGCGTCATCACTAACGTGAGACGCAACTCACTAGTTCGGCTTGCTGAAGTCAATAACTTCTGACCATCGGGCTTTAACCTATAATTCAATGAGTCCAAAGCTACCAACCGTATGAAATTGGTGGCGCTTACAGCTGA